>JACVVK020000445.1:507500-512500 GCA_018292915.2 Batillaria attramentaria
GACTCAATATCTAGAGGTAGTACTCAGAAGGGAGAATTAAAATGTTAAAACTATGTACATTGGAGGGGGGTGGGGGGGTACAATTAGGTGGTTGTCTGCAGGTTGTGGAGGCTGCAGCCAAGTCTCTCCCGTAAGGACCCAAGCGATGGAGCCCAGTGGTATTAGGTGGAAGTTTATTCCGGGCTCTCAGTGGTCGTGGTAAGGAGTTGTGCAGACCTTTAGTTCAAGTGGGCAACTGATCATGAGAAAGAGAAGAAACCTTACCGGCATGACTGCAGGGAAGGGTCAGTGACCAAAATCTCGGCTACACAAACCAGACCAGCACAGCATCAGCGGAGCGGAAAATGTGTGTGGCAATGGAATATGCTCTTTCCGCGATGACGCCATTTCATCATAGGTCGACAGAATGGAAAGAAATGACGGATGTAAATAGAACACTCTCAGTGACGTCAAATCAAAACTCCTAGATTCGCTAGAGTCTTTGGTATATATATATATATATATGTTAAGGCGATGTCACACACTGAAAACAAGTTTCCCTGCTACGGTCAAGACATTCCTACCTTACTAGACACCCTTTTCTTGTATGTAGAACTTAAATGCGTATGAAATACCTCTGGATGGGGTTTCTGGGTAAAGTCGATGTCTCTTTTCCTTAAACATACGTGTTGACTGAGCGGATACGGGAAGGTGTCACTTGACACTCCGCACGGCGGCTTTCACTGGTTGAAACACAAAACATGTTTTCGGATTTTAGGGCAGGCTCTAAAACTGAAAACACGATCGAAACAGTGTTTTGAAAACATTGTTGTGAAGTATGTCACACGACAAAACACACTGTTTCGCAGCGAAACATCTGAAAACAATGTTTTCAAGTGTTTTGCCCTCTCGTATGACATGGCCTTTAGGTACAGCCATAAAATTCACGCGTGGTTGTCATGGGTACAATGTTTATACCACATGTGGTGAATTATGGATTTTATACCATGACTTGTAATAAGGTGGGTTGGGGGAACTTCGGCACTGCGTGCATTCGTCCACTAGCGTGTTGACTTAACATGCTGCCCGCCTTTTCGTGTTCACGTGAGAGAAACATGCTTAATGCCAACGGATACTTTAACCAATCGCAGACCTGCTTTCAATGAAACTGCGACTTTAACCTCATAAATGTGCATTGAAAATCGTTCTGAAGTCATGTTTATGTTTAAGACCCTTAATATATATGATTTCATTCAAAAACATAAAAATAAGACTATACAAAGATAGTTGGGACTTTACCGGCAAAAGACACGTGAAGTTGGGACTTTACCGGCAAAAGACACGTGAAGTTATGAAGCAGACGAGAAAAGCAGTCAAGTCAGAATGCGATCATTTGACGCGTCTGGCTGTACCAAGTATTTTCACTGGTCGTTCCATCTATCGTTTGGAATCTTGTAGTTACTTGGGAGAGCCTATTTGGAGGGATGAAAGCTTAGTAAGTGCATTGAATTATAGAAGAAACTTGGGGTGACGAATTTCCCCCGAACCGCAAGGGTGCCGAAGTTCCCCCAACCCACCTTAGTGGTAGAGTGGTATAAATATATATATATATATAGGGCGTTTAGTTCTCAGCCGCCAACAAATTTCGACGATATCTTTGTATAGTGAGTGAGTGAGTTTTTAGGGCTTAAAGCCGCGCAAGCCACAAAGACTAATTCGCGGCTGAGTGTGCCTGCACTACATGAAAAAACAAAACAAAAATGTAACGTTGGACAAAGGATGCAAACTGGTCTACGGGGCAAAATAAACCTAGGACATGCAGGAGACGCTGCACCTTCATGCTAATTTATCGAACTCCCGGTTACAAAAAAAGCGTAGAAAACAAATAATTACAACTGACTAAAACAAAGATAAAGATAAATACTAAGCGCATATACAGCACATATTGCAACTTATCATCTCCTAGGCGCAATAAACCAGATCACCCAACATCACTTATTCCTAACCACTGGTAGTGCAGACGTGAGTGAGAGGTTAAAAAGGAGAAATATAGATGAAAGGGCCGAACTTAGAAATCAGCTGAGAGATGAGAGGAAGGACAGAGCGGCTAAATTCGGGAGGCTTTAAAGAGAAAGAGACAGGCGAATGGGCTGGTGAGGGATAGACAGAGAGGTAGGAAGGAAAATTCCTTAGTTGTCAATGAAGACAACATGCCTGGGAGGCAGTTGGAGAATAGACCGCTCCAACACGGAAGCTCCCCGCCGTGAGGCGGTTTGGGAAAACGCACCAGAGAGGGGTGCGTTGTGAAGGTCTTCAACATGACAGGTGTTCAGCAGCACCAGCAGGGCGCTGCGAACCAAGCCCGCCAGGGTGAAGACCAGGTGGGGGGAATCCAGTGAAGTCGGCCTTCAGAAATGACCCTCAGATGTCTCACTGGACCAAGGGTCAGTAGACACCCGCTTACTGACCTCCCCCCGGAGGAGACTTTAAGAGAGCAAACGACAGGTGAATGGACCGAGGGAGGCAGAAATAAGAGTAAAGAAAGAGCAAAAGGGGTGGGCAAGCTTGGCGAAATCAGCCCCGCCGCGTGAAGGCGAGCCCATGGGGCCTATCTTTGTATAGATTCACTAATGTAGACCTATATGTATGACATATATTTAAATAAACACAAATAAATTAACAGAATGAAACCCTTTCCGTGCATTTCAGCTCTGCAGGCCACTCCGTCTTAAATATGACAGTAACTAGCCTGTGGCTTATGCACGGCGACGCCACAGACAGACGTGACATGGAGTCGCACATTATTCAGCGCCTGGGAAGCCAGACCCCGGGTGGTTTAAACGAAAAGCCGTAACATAACCCTCTAAACTTTTTTCACACACAGTCCATGGTCTTGTGTCACCAGAGGATGGGTGTTGTGATGTCTTTGCTATTTTTTTTTTTTTAATTCTTTTCTGTTCTCTTCTCCCCCAATTTTTTTTTTCACACACAGTCCATGGTCTTCTGTCACCAAGGGAAGGGTGTTGTGATATTTTTACTATTGTTTTCTGGTCCTTTTCTCGCTCACCGTTTCATTTTATTTCATTTTTTTTAATTTATCTTTTTTTTTTAAATTTCATTTATTTACCCCCCCCCCCCCTCCCCCGCGTTAGTCAGTATGTCAGCAGGGTTACCTTTTGTTTGTTGAAGTTATGTCCCATTTGTTTGTGTCCTGAGGAAGGCGAAAGCCGAAACGTTGGCCCGTGCCGTCATTTGTGAAAGTTAAGTGGTTTCAGTCCCTTTTATGCCGCTTTTAGTTTCTTTAGGTGTATTTTAGGCTCATTTTGATACTTTATTTTTTTCCACCTCATATTTTCTCCCAAATTTGTACCTACACCGAGGTCGTCAGCTATTTCAGAATCATATCCATGGTTGATGAAAAGTTATGTCACAAGTTTTCAAACCTCTATTTCCATTACATATGCACACCACAGTTTTAAAAAAAAATCCCCAAAAGCCTTTTGGCGACTGTCTGGAACTCTTTGCCAATCGATCTCCGCCTTCAGCCCTCACTGCCACTGTTTGAATCCCATCTCCTTTTCCTTCCGTCAAGCTTTTGGTGGTTAACGTCTGTTGATTCTGTTTGTGTGTACCATCATGACCCGTTTGATGTCGCTGCATCTGCCAAATTGGATGTCAGAGTGGGTGCAAATAGTGTGTGTGTGTGTGTGTGTGTGTGTGTGTGTGTGTGTGTGTGTGTGGTGGTAATGGTAGTAACGGAAAATTGACCCTTGTGTTCAAACTTTTATCCGTTGATAAACAAAGATTCAGTGTCAATGGCAATGTCATTGTCCCTTTATGAACAAAACAGAGCTCTTAAGGTGACTTCAACACCGGGTCCGTCCTGGGCTGGCACTCCCACAAACCAAATCTGCACCATCCACTAGCTACAGCAGTCAATCGCAGCAAGGTCTATAGCATAATCATTCAGAAGTCAGAACACAGAATGACAAAGTCTTGACATTTTGTACATGTCTGCAAAGTGCACGTACGTCTTTATCCAAAGAAAAGAAGTATGCTAATTGCCGCGAGGAACATTTTGACACAATTTGACAAGAAACATACAGGCTACTCAGAGCCTTGCACCATGTCAAGGCAGGATCTTGACAAAGTCCCGAAGTGCCATGAAACCGTGTAGTAGAAACGCTTGCATCTTGACCCATAGTACAAAATATAAATGAACAGCAGCAAAATGTTGACACGAACTGAACGTTTTTACATGAATTGTTCACAACAAGGCTGTGTCTTAAAATGTTCACCAGACATCCAGAACGCAAAACAGCCGGTCACAGTTTCAAGAGAGAGAGAGAGAGAGAGAGAGAGAGAGAGAGAGAGAGAGAGAGAGAGAGAGAGAGAGAGAGAGAGAGAGAGAGAGAGAGAGAGATGGTTGTGCAATTAAGAGAATTAAGGTCAGTCATGATAACAGCGCATGGTTCCTCTTCACTGCTTCTCCTTGTGCAAAATCCTTTCATCGGACACAGGCACCATCAAAAGTACTGGTCATCTGACATCACCGCGTCTGACGTCACTGAGACGTTCTCCTGTGACGCGGACGTGGCGAATGGTGACGTGTCCGGTGAGAGGTCTGCCGAAGTCGAATGACGCACATCTTGCTGCGCAGCCTGGTCCGTCACGGTGCTGGCAAGTTTCCCCTCAAAGTCAGGTTTCACTTCCAGCCCTGCAGACGAAACAGGGAGCTCGGAAGAGTCAACTTTTCTTCCCCTGCAGACATCGGAGGATGATATTCCTTTCGTAGTAGGCGCCATTTCTGTCTGCTCCCCTTCGCCTTTTCCGAGGGACGCTCCCGGAGTGACTGTGTCTAATTCATCTCGTGGACAGGAAGTTGCAGTTACCCCTTCGAATTGACCGTCAAGAGGAGGCCCAAAGACGCTGAACACGGGAATGTCGTCTGCTCTCTGTTCTACTTCCGGTTCGGCCCCGCTTTCCACCGCGCCGCCTCCCAGCTGCATCTTGTGTTGGAG
>JACVVK020000445.1:515000-532500 GCA_018292915.2 Batillaria attramentaria
TTTTTCGTTGCCCCGCCTTTGATGTCACCCATACGTGATGGAAAAGGGTGTTAACTCCCGAACACCCACCCACCCGTACAATCATCGCCGCGGGAGCGTCATCAGAACAAAACAACTACCAACTTTTTGTGTAAGAAGCTGCGTTGCACAAGAACTTGGAAAACATGAATAAGTAAGCTGAAGGCAGATATTTCTCAAATGGAAAACGAAGTTTATCAAGCAACTTTACAAAAAAAAAAAAAAAAAAAAAAATCCGACTTAGAAATTGTGAGTTTTCTGGGGATGAAAGGGATAACAGATGAAAATAATCACAAATCTGTTACTGAATTCCAACTTGACATTGACAAATCTGTAAATCTAAACGCTATAAATAACCACTACAAACAGCTTGAGGCCTTCGGGATGGACGCAAAAAAAACTAGAGAGGCAAAAGCCTCCACGGCTCCCTTGTGACAGGGGTCAAGGTCATTCAAAAGAGTATGTTTGTAAAATTCTATCACTATCTATCATCAAGCCAAGTAAGGTGTCTCTGGTGTTCTTAGTTCCTGGCAATATTTCACTTTTTCCACAAAACTGACTATATGGCCTTGACCTTGGGTCAAAGTCATTCAAAAAAGATATCAATGTCTATCATTACACCAAGTTGGATGCCTCTAGTATTTGTAGTTTCTCCAAAAACAGTAGTATTGAAATTCACAACAGACAGCTTTTATGACCTTGACCTTGAGTCAAGGTCATTTAAAGTGGTATGGATATATTGGTCTTATCAATGTCTATTAGCATGCCAAGTTTGGCGCTTCTGCTGTTTGTTGTTTCTGAGAAAATTCCAATGTTACGGTTTCACAGAAATAGCTTGTACGGCCTTGACCTTTACACAAGGCTATTGAATACATGTATATCTGTAAAGTTCTTATCAATGTCTATCACCATGTAAAGTTTAAAACCTCTGGTTTATGTAGATTCCAAGAAAATGCCAATGCAAAATTTTAAAACAGACAGCTTTAGTGACCTTGACCTTTAGTCAAGGTCATTCAATATGATATATTTTTAAAGGTCTTACGGCTGTCTATAGGCATGCCAAATTTGGTGCGTCTGCTTTTTGTAGATTCTGAGAAAATGCCCATGTTAAGGTTTACTGTGGAAATGCGAAAAATAGCTTGTATAGCCTTGACCTTGGCACAAGGCCATTGAATACATGTACATCTGTAAAGTTCTTATCAATGTCTATCATCATGCAAAGTTTAAAACCTCCCGTTTTTGTAGATTCCAAGAAAATGCCAATGCAAAATTGTAAAACAAACAGCTTTAGTGACCTTGACCTTGAGTCAAGGTCATTCGAAATGATATATTTTGAAAGGTCTTATGGTTGTCTATCAGCATGCCAAGTTTGGTGCCTGTGCTGTTTGTAGATTCTGAGAAAATGCCAATGTTAAGGTTTTCTATGGAAATGTGGAAAATAGCTTGTCTGGCCTTGACCTTCACACAAGGCCATTAAATACATGTATATCTGTAAAGTTCTTATCAATGTCTATCATCATGCAAAGTTGAAAACCTCTGGTATTTGTAGACTCCAAGAAAATGCCAATGTAAAATTTTCAAACAGACAGCTTTAGTGACCTTGACCTTGAGTCAAGGTCATTCAAAATGATATATTTTGAAAGGTCTTATGGCTGTCTATCAGCATGCCAAGTTTGGTGCCTGTGCTGTTTGTAGATTCTTAGAAAATGCCAATGTTAAGGTTTACTGCGGACACACAGACAGACAGACAGACAGACAGACAGACACACACACACACACACACACACAGACAGACGACGGAGGGTTATAACATAGACTCCCATTGTTACACAAGGGAGCCAAAAAGTTGATCAAAACACCTAGAATACGGGAACGTAATCTGGTATCCTAAACTCAAAGGAGTCGAGGAGCAGGACAAGAAAGTCCAAAGAGGAGCTACAAAACTGACACCGGAACTCCAACAGCTGACATACAAAGAGAGACTGAAGAAACGAGACCTTTACTATAGGAGAGCCGGAAGAGACCTGGTGGAGGGCTGTATCAGAGGAATCTACAAGACTGCAAGAGATCTTCATCTTCTGACGTATTTACTTATCTGTGATGCATTGTGATACTTACCTGTGATGCGTTGTATTGCTTCATGCCTATAATTCTCCGGTTTAGTCACCAAGTGCGGGATGTGTGTGTGTGTGTGTGTGTGTGTGTGTGTGTGGAGAGAGAGAGAGAGAGAGAGAGAGAGAGAGAGAGAGAGAGAGAGAGCACAAGTAAACATATTTATATAATTTATGAGTTTAGTGATCTTAACTTATTTTGTGTCTTATGCTCGCCCGCATGAATTGCCCTACGGGGATAAAATTTATAATAAAGTATTTCGACTTGACTTAACTCGACTCTTCCACGGGACACAGAATCTACTACCCGCGGCCATTCCTATGAATTCAAGAAGCCGTCTGCTAAGATCAGCACCAAAAGTAACTTCTTCTCAGTCTGCATAGTAAATGCGTGGACCTCAGTCCCAGAATCTGTGGTCTCTTCCCCTACCCTAAACCCCTTCAAAAGCAAGTACATGTAAGACAGAGTATGCATGGCTACAACATATGTTCGTCCAAGAATCAGACTGGTTCAACGCTCCCAAACCCGCGAAAGTATCAGGGCGGGTGGGTGGGATGGGTGGGTGTTTGAGGGTTTAGCGTCCTTTTCCACCACATAGAAAGTATCAGGGCAAAATCAGCAGGAAGAAGATGTTTGCTAAGAGAGCAGCGAACGACTGATAAGCGACTAGCCTGACACAGTGGAACCTGCAAAGTAACCGGTGGCGTAAGTAAAGTAAACAAAAACAATGCGCAGCCATGCACGGCAATGATTCCCTGTGGCGTCCAGTCCTCCTTATCCACTGTCTCTGCTTGGACGCACTACTGATCTAGCAATTCCAAATTCCATTAAACGTTGAATGCGATATCTACCCGAGACTTGTGAGTGACTTGGGCCTGCTAACAAACAAACAAGCAATCTTACCATGATTAGTGCTGGTTTTTTTGGGTGGTCTTTGTGATGTCCATATAGACCTCGGGGCAGAACGGATCGGAACTCTCTCGAGTATGACGTCGTATTTGTAATGTCGTCATAATTATAATTATGTTCTGGCAAACACGTGCTGTTATGAACTCTGCCTAGACCCGATGACCCAAGGGTATACATAGGGTTGGTAGGGGGTGGGGGGGGGTGTGAGTGTTTGGGAGTTTAACGTCCTTTTCCAACACGCATGGGTGATATCAAACATGGGGGCGAGGCCAGAACAAATATTTGAAGCGCCTTGAGCTCACTTAGAGGGGATACTGCGCTATAAAAGCTGTATTATTATTGTTAGTATTATTATTATTATATGGCCCAAGCCGCAGGACTCGAACTCACGACCCGAGCATTGAAAGTCCGACGATCTACATTCGGCTATCCCGGCTCCCTAGGGTATAAACAGAAACACAGACACATGTACATGTGTATATATACTCTGACTATAAGATAACCCCCCAACGCACATTCACATAAATCACGCGCATTCACTCGCACACAGAAAACCAAAGCATCACAATCAGATAAGTCTTGGGGGTGCCAAGGAGATTAGAAGTGCTGTTATGATTCGGTTTGCACGTGAACCTCGTCAGTGAGGCTAGCGTTTGAGTTGTGACATGGTGGCTACTATAGCGGCCAGTTTAACACCACCGCAACTTTCTTATCCGCCAGTTTTGGGTTCTGTGAGTAAAGGATACCCTTTGGCTAATAACAATAATTATAATGAATCGTATAAATTTACACAGCGCAAACTCTCACACAGTGACTCAATCCGCGTACTCCCGCATCCATACCAACGAACACACACACACACACACACACACACGCACACACACAGCAGCGGAAACAAGAGGAAGTAAGCGGACCTAGTCGAAATCCAGCCGCAAGAGATACGTTTTCAGGTTTCGGTGAGGAACTTTCAAAAGTTTGTCAAAGGAAGAACGAAGAGTGCTCACACATACACACATACACACGCACGCACGCACGCACACACACACACACACACACACACGCACACACACACACACACACACACACAGACCAGTAAACACACAGACCAGTAAACACACACACGAAGACACAGCCAGCCATGCACACAGACCAGTCAGACCCCAATACACTGACACACAGAGACACGTAACTAAATAGTGAGCCTCGAACTTTCTCTGTGGGTTTTGTGCGAGAGAAATCAGCAGTGTTTAAAATAAAAGCTATGCATTCTGCAGACACTGATAATGAGTCGATCAGATTTGTGCCATGTGCAGTTCAAAACAATACAGAAATAGATGATACAAATTACGCTCGTTGATTATCTTTCTCACAATCACCAGCTACTCTCCCGGCTTGCGCGGCTTTAAGCCCTAAAAACTCACTCACTCACCCAGCTACTCTCCCGATGATCGATACGACTGTAGCGCACATGGCACTGTATGTGTGTAAAACCGTACAACTTACTTCGTACTGAACGAATTTCTGTTTTGAAATACAGATAAACATGGCTTCATATTAGTGGGAATGAAAAGATCTATTCAAGACTACTTTACTAATACTTCCTGGGGAAATGAAATGTCTCCTCAGAACACACCAATGGCAGTGAAATGCATTTAAATTCTACACACTGAAAAGAAACGACAGAACAAAAGACAGTTCTTGCCCCCTTGTTCACTCCTCGAGAATAACTGGACAAATACCCTGACTAACCGTAGAAGTACAGGGCATTTAAACCTTTTGTCCTGAATATTGGTTAAAACTGATTTTAAGTGTGTTAATATTAATCCATGTACTTTGTTCATTTTATGTTGCATGCATTGTCTGATCGTTCATTTTACGAATTTCCAATTTGGGATAAAGAAGAGTTATTGGAATTGGAATTGGAATTTGAATATAACTTTATTTCATATACAGGTTTGTGTACACGCAAGCAATTCAGGTGAAGGCAAAAGACATGGGGCCTGTTTACACGCCTCCACCTGCGTACATTCACAAGAGTACCTGTTCAGGCAAGTACAGAGCTCAAAACAGCAAGTTTTCGTTTTAGTCCTGAATGTTTTTAACTGTCATGTAGAAATAGTAGGACATTTAGTGTGTGTATGTATTGGTAAGAAAGTCAGGGTTCGAACAGGATTTTGAGAACAAAATTCAAAGACTTTTTAAAGACTTTTCAAAGACCAAAAATAAAAATTCAAACACCCTGCTCTCACAATCCTAATAATGAATACTCGTATGTATAATAATATGTCCATGAACTATCAGTAACTCACTGGAAGTAGGAACACTGGAAATAGAACACTTGAATTATTTATTGACACGTTCGTCACACTGCTGGGCGTGTCTTCAGTCCATTGTCTCCATGACATTCAGTTCTTATGTTCTTATATGAATGTGATACGGTCGTGGGAAAAAAATATATACATCCTTTCGCAATTTTTCAAAGACTTTTAAAGACATTTTTTCAAAACACCGAAATTTATAGACTTTCAAAGACTTGAAAAAGGGTCTCCAAAATTCCAAGACTTTCAAAGACATTCAATGCCTGTACGAACCCTGAAAGTAATAAGATACATACATGTGCAAAATAAAATGATCTACGACTGATGTTCGACACAGAAAAGAAGCCCTGCATACACATACTGATTGAATGCAAGTGAATCAATGGAAAAGACGAGAAAAATCTACAATTATATGTGTATATATTTTTTTAAAAAAATCATTGTACAATTTTAATCCTTCCACGAACACTGCAGTACCAGCACTGATACACAGATTTTGATGGAACTAAATTTGCGACTAACTCAATGACGACACACATTTTACACTTCTCCTGAGTTACTCTCAAAACAGTGTTATGTCAGACATTCATCCACGCAAATCTAATCCACACATGACCTGTACAGCGTGGAAAGTGAGTCGTAAGCAGAGAAATGCCTCATACACAAATAGCTCATACCCCCCCCCCCCCCAAAAAAAAAAAAAAAAAAAAAACAAAACAAAACAAAACAAAACAAAAAAAACCCCAACAAACAAACAAAAAACAACAACAAAAAACAATCAAACAAACAAAAAACATTTAAAAAAAAAACCCAACCCAAACCATACAAACAAAACGCCCCCTAAAAAACAAAACAGGTAAACACTCCCCCCCCCCCCCCCACCCCAACACACAAGATAACAACAAGAAAATCCCAGCGATACATATCGATATCAATATATATATTTATATTTATATACACACATGATTTGTGAAATTGAACATTATAATACAAGGCAGCAAGATTAAGGAAGATGTCAATGGGAAAAGAGCAACACATACATGTACTATCATACTAAACATACAGAATTTTTTTTAAAATCCGAAACCCTACGTTGGATCCCACCCAAACTGCTCACCGCTGGCGGCAGGAGTTGTCATCACTTTTAGTCAGTCCGGGCAACCAGGGTGAAGAACCCCCCCCCCCCCCCCCCTCACCCAAACCCCCCCCCCCCCCAAAAACCAAACAAACAAACAACAACAAACAAACAAACAAAAAACAGGAAGTCACACGTAATTTGAAACTTACGCACTGAAAGTGAAAGTGCAACATATGAACAGCTCAGCTATGTTGTAAGAAGCCTTGAAATTTTTTCAATGGACATGGATAGCAACTGTTATGCATAAATTTATGTTCTACATGTCAGCTGTGGGCAGTGTGTTGTTTTATGGCTGTGTTTGTTGGGGTAGGTACGTCTCAAGCAGTCAAAGCAGGATACGGGTTGGGTTTAGAAGACTGTATCGGTTACCGGGAAACCTCATGACAACAAAACACTCCCTGAACCACCTCTCTGAAGCGCAGAAGAGTCGATTCAGTAGGCTGCTCATGCTTACAGAGAGGTTCGGATGTTTGTTCTTGCCAGAGGTGGTTACGGCTTTTAACATGTCTAGTTTCAAAATTATTTATGCTTGCATAAATTTGGGACAGCCTGGACCAGATAAATTTTCCAGCAATAGGAATAATAAAGTTATCTTTATCTACTTTATTATTATTATTTGTAGAAAACCATCATAACCCACTATAGTGATTTACTTCGTTATTTAGGGCTTTACGTCAGTCACAACTGTAAGTCTAAAGTATGCAATGCATAAATGGTTACAAATAAAACCAAACAACAATAACAACAAAAACCAACCAACCAAAACAAAACAAAACAAACCTGCAAGGTGGCATAGAGAAAGGAAAAAAATGAAATGTTTCATGCACACCAGCTGCAGTCTGCACATTCACAAGAATTTACAATGACTGTTTTGCAGTAAGTCTCAGATGTTTCCGTCTATGTCTTGCAAACGTTGACGGGTCTGAAAAGGCGGCATCACATTGCTGACACTTCAAGGGTTTGTCGCGTGTATGTATCCGCATGTGTTTGGTCAAGTCACTGGACTGAGCGAAGGCTGAGTGACATTCAGTGCACGGAAACGGCTTCTCCCCTGTGTGAACACGCTTGTGGCGTGAGAAACTTGACGGATCCGAGAAAGCCGCTGGGCAGATCTGACATGCATACGGCTTTTCACGCGTATGTATCCGCGTATGTTTCTTCAGGTCACTGGATTTAAAGAACACTTTTCCGCACATCGAACATCCATAGCTCTTGACGCTGCGTTTGGAGGATTCTCCGGGAAACGCGGCCTGCCCCGACTTCCCCTCTGCTTGTGAAAACTGGATGTAAAGACCCATCAAGTCATCATCATTTTCATCGATTCCAACCCACGCTTTCGACGACTTGGACTTGGAACCGCCTTTGCGTTTCACAGACTTGTTACGTTTCTTGGGAGCGGGTTTAGTAACGGGCGCCTGTTGCATGTTGAAGTTTGCTGACGGCGTATCCTGTAGACTGTTCGGCTGAGACGAAGGAGCACTGGTACACTTGGTGCAGGTCAAGGTCAGGGGACTGTGACACGTCAGGCAGTACACAACAGGGTCGGTCTTGTCCCATGTGTTTTCATAGCTACACAAACACAACAAAAACAATAATAATAATATAAAAAAATAATGATAACAATGCGTGTCCTATACAGAAGATTTACCCCCTTCAGTCAAACTCAAAGCACCAAGAACTAAACTCAAAACGCACACTTGTGTGAATCACACACGTTCTTTCACAAACTGGATATCAACACATTACATGTACAATCACATGGGTGTGAAGGGCCAACTCTGGTACTCAAATCTGGGAATTGAAAAACACAATTAGATTTAATTAAAATTTTGTGGGCTGAATCTTCCCAAGATGACGGTGAAGAAGCAAGGGTACCCAGAGAGACACCCATGACCAACCTGCATGAAAAATGCCACATACGAAAGCCAAAATGTTAAGAATCTGATGCCCCACAGAGGACTCGAACCAATAATCCTCACAATGTTCACCACTACATCATCGACCAACCCAGTTCACACCCAAATACGCAACACTTACTGCTGAATGAGAAAGCTGGCTATTTCTATGTCAGTCGACAGACCCTGTGCAGTGCCGATCAACCGCCAGCGCTCGAAAACGTCATTATCAAAGGCCAGATGCTCGAGCAGCCTCCCAGCAAACTGCTGCTGATGATGCAACTGTTGTAGGGACACCGGGAATTGGCTGCAGGACGTATCCATTGGGAGTGTGCTCACGCTGTCCTCACACCTGTACTGGTATTGTCTGTGATGTCCCAGCCACCTTGTACTTGTATTCTGGTAAAGAAAAACAGTTGTGATCATGTCTGTTAAAAGTTAACATTACTAGGCTCCACAGAAGACTTGTTTTTTTCACTCATCGTTTTAATCCTTATCACTTTTAGTTTATAAGGATGGTTATGTTACTACACATTCAGAGGCCAACTATTGTTTGGATAAGCTGCGGTTGTGATTGCCCCTGTAGGCTCGAATAACACAGTCATCAATCCTACTGATAAGAAGAGCTTCAATAGGGGGATTTGGTTCAGTGGTTAAGGCATCCGACTTCGGATCCTGCGCTGCCGGGTTCAAATCCGCGAGTGGACAGGAATTTGGAGATCCTTAAAGGGTCCTCACACGCTGCGATTCTGCAGGCCTACCAGCGGTGAAATGTCCTCAGAGCTAATTACATCCACTTGTAGTGGGCACTCCCCACAGATGCAGCTGTGTCGCCGGTGAATAGAACACGGTCCTATTTTTTTCCACGCCGCGCGCGATAATCACCGCACACACGCAGCACTCTCGTTCTATGTCATGTGGTGCAATCCTTTCCACTCTGTGGGGAAAATGGCCACCAACCGAAGTCACACTGATATTTTGTGAGCGCTGCTGCCAAATATGGGCAGTGCCTCAGCTTTCACGCGCAGTTCACTAGTTCGCGCTGGTAGCTTGTGAATGGTTAATCTCTCAACAAGCGTGTGGCCCCGCAGCAGGCGCTCTCTGTGTGAGAAGGCCTTTACCAGATCAAGTCAAAGTTAGGTTATGACTTGTTCACGGTGCATGTCTCGCCTTCATGTAAACACATACGCACTTTGATATGGAATTTTAACATGCACATTTGATACTGTGTACGCATTTGTACATGAAGGCGAGAGATGTAGAATCAAAACAGAAAGGGCCGCGGAATGCACAACAGATACAGGTAACCAGCACGCATAAAGTTACCATCAGAATCTTTGAAAGAACAAACTTTACAAAGATGGATGATGAACAAAAGAAGAAGTTCTGAGAACGCAACACCTTTTCATGACGGATAACCCTAAGTAAAACAACCAACAGCTGAGTGCATGAGTGCAGTTACTAGCACATTCAAATCCAAAAGCAGTATTTCCTTGACCACAAGTAAATGTTATGACCCTGCATCTGTTTGCACTTCAAGAGCACCCAGCAAGTATCAGGAATGTAAATCTGACAATGCAAGGAAGAGAACAGCAAACGCCAAAAAACGTGCATACACAGACAGTGACACATACACACACACACACAAAATCTGCTGTGCAGATGAACACTGAAACTTCGTCTGATCACATATTGGATTTTAGTTTTCAGCAAAAACTCACAAGTAAAACTCAAGGGGTAATCTTGAGAGAGAGAGAGAGAGAGAGAGAGAGAGATTCGAACGTGTGCTTCTTCTATTTACACCATGACCATGGTAAAGAACAAATTGTAAGAAACAAACACTGCTAATCATGGCTGTGCACACTAAGACAAAATTTCTAGTAAAATCATGAGTATTCTAGCACCAGTAGCAGCCGACATACGCACCGAATTTTTTTTCTAGTAAGATGAAACACGAAGCCACCACACTGTTTTCGCATTGTCGTGTAGTAAATTATGCCAGATATTGTAAATATTGTGTGGCCAAATACACGCTAAATTGTTTAACAGTTAGTACGGGGCACAGACTTACTCACAATACGGTAACTGGAGTTGAATACGGCAATTTTGGATAGCTCTGTACAGTTGGATAAAAAGAGTCACTTCCCCTAAAGGATACAGCAAACAGGCAACGCTAACACGTACCGAAGTACCCTTTTTTCGAGTACCTTCAGTACCTGAGAGAGAAAATAAATTGAATACCAGGCTTGAAAAGTTGAAGATTTGAAGCATTTGTTTGAGTGGTTGAAGATGGACAACTTTTCTGGCTGTCTATGTCTCAGTATCCCCAAGGGCCCTTTGTATCCGCTACGAATTTTGTAATACAAGCACTGGTAACGGCAACTACTGAGTTTCAGTTACTGCGTCCGCTATAGCGTAGCGGATGCAGGAGAGTCCTTGCAGGTATCAATACCCCAGTGCACCCCCCTCCCTCCTCCCTCCCCCACAACAGCTTTAGGGCCATGTGTGTTGATCACATTGACGGTTTGTTGTTATTTTATATTATTTTATTTTGTTTTTTAGTTTGTTTTTGTTTTGTTTTGATTGTTTCTTGTTTTGGGTTTTTTTTGTTTATTTATTTGTGGTTTTTTTAGGGGGAAGGGGGGGGGGGGGCGGGTGGTTGCAGGGAGTGGGGGAGGGGGGTGCTTTATTTCAGTTTTGATTATGCAGGCCGGTTTGACCGTAGGCCAGTCAGACCGGTCGGAAGTTGAGCGAGAGATGGACAATTGAATTTTTTTTTTTTTTTTTTAGTCAGTGCAGTGTCAGTGGTGCTGCGTGTCCGTGTTCATTGTTGTCCCGGGGTTGGTGCAGTGACTGAGTGAATATGTGTCTATGTAAGTCAGTCTTTTCCGACTTTTTATGTTTGCTGTTTGCTTCATCTACTGAATTCAGTAAAGTCTGAATAGCATTGGCACGGTATAACTGATTCTCTCTCTCTCTCTCTCTCTCTCTCTCTCTCTCTCTCTCTCTCTCTCTCTCTCAATTCCGGCGAACTGATATGACATTCTCTTTCAACTGAATACTGACAGCATTGATATAGTGCTGGCAAGTCAGTGGGTGACTGACTGATGTGAATTAATATCACTGATGAAACTGATGTAGTCTCGATATCTGCACACATACACACGAACACTGACACGCTTTCAGCACGCACTGGCACGCACACAATATATCTTACTACACCAGTGCCAGCTATACCAACTGAGCGTAAGTGCATCGTATAGTACGGACATATGGGAAAGAACATCTGGTTCAAAAAGCCCAACCTATGGAGGGTTCAGTCCCTGCCTGTAGGTACTATCTATACAGATACAAAGAAAAGATATCGTACGTTCTGGTCGGTAGGCAACCCTATTTTTTGTGAGAGTGAACCGATACAGAAACAAAAGACGAGACTGAAATACAAATGAAACGGCCTCCAACGTATTCAGATAAGCTAACTGCGTGCGTTTAACCTGGAACACACTTCGTAAAGACATACTTTTGAGACATGGACACACCTCGAATTTTCTGCTGTGACGTCAAGAGATTAAGAACTAGGCTGTTTCTTTAAAGCCTCAATACATGTGACAGACATACAGCAGTGTGTGGAAAACTTTTAATCAAATGTCGTTCCGAGATACCCCCCCCCCCCCACCCCCACCCCGGCCCCCCGACAACATCTTCGAGTTCTTGAAACAGATACAGATACAGATAACTTTATTGTCATTAAAACAGGAAATTTGTCTTCGGCATCACCAACAAGTAAAGGAGATCACGAAAACACACAAGGAGTTTGGCTTATAAAATCTCTCTCTCTCTCTCTCTCTCTCTCTCTCTCTCTCTCCCTCCCTCTCTCGGCTCTCTCTCCCTCATGCCTCCAGCTGCAGCAGCAGCAGAGTTGATAACTTACATTAAAAAAAAACTCCAGCCCAACTTGTTTAATAAAATCTTGTCTCTTATGCAAAATGGACTTTCTTTGACCTAACTAGCTTCGAGATTTTTGATGAACATGTTTATCTCATTTGGACCTGATTTACATCTTGTTTTATTTACATCTTGTCTAACGGAATGGCCTTTTACCCTTTTTAATGACCTAGCTGGCAGGGGCAAACTTTTACTTTGCCGCGAATTAGTCTTTGTTGCTTGCGCGGCGTCAAGCCCTAAATAACTAACTATTTTAATCAAATGCTCTGAATGTGTGCCTCAGAATCAGTCACTTGGGTCACAGTACAGCATGTGAGATCATTCTGGTGACTCTGGTCGGCTGGGTGTTGGGTGTTTGGGTGTTTGAGGGTTTAACGTCCTTTTCCACCACATAGGGTGATATCAAAGACGGGGCAACGATGAAAAAGACAGCACAAATATTTGGCCCCAGCGGGGATCGAACTCACGACCCGAGCATTAGAAGTCCAACACTCTACCATTCGACCTCCCCGGCTCCCCGACTCTGGCCGGCGTATAAGTTATCCTAGATGTTCGCGTTGTAGTGAGCAGACGACGTTACTTGATTGCGGACTGAGGACCAGCTACTGACTCGGCGCTGATTGGTTGCTATTTTTATCAGCTTTTTCAATCTTAAAAATGGGCCGTAGGCTCAAAGTCGTATTTCTCTAATATTAGAAGCCACAAAGTCGCGAAAAAGGTCGCAATGGCTAAATGAAACATCCTGCTATCTTATCGATCGGCGATCGATGGTCATGGGGTGATCGGTGGTCATGGGGCGATCGGTGGTCATGGGGTGATCGGTGGTCATGGGGCGATCGGTGGTCATGGGGCGATCGGTGGTCATGGGGTGATCGGTGGTCATGGGGCGATCGGTGGTCATGGGGCGATCGGTGGTCATGGGGCGATCGGTGGTCATGGGGTGATCGGTGGTCATGGGGCGATCGGTGGTCATGGGGCGATCGGTGGTCATGGGGCGATCGGTGGTCATGGGGCGATCGGTGGTCATGGGGTGATCGGTGGTCATGGGGCGATCGGTGGTCATGGGGCGATCGGTGGTCATGGGGCGATCGGTGGTCTAGTGGTTAAGAGACTTGTCACCAATGCGAGAGGTCAGGGGTTCGAGTCCCACTCGGGGCAAAGAATTTTTCCTTCTCGTTTGTGGCACCGTTCATTCGGGCCGAGCGTCGGGGGTTCTCTCCGGGTACTCCAGCTTCCTCCCACTCTGCTTTGGAAATGTTCAGCCCACCAAATTTGAAAAATACATGCAATTCTAAATTCCGAAATTTAAATAGCTGAGCTGACCCTTCGCACCACGTGATTGTAATGTGTTTATGTCCAGTGTGTGAGAGAATGCGTGTGGTTCACGTGAGCGTGCGTGTTGGGTTCAGTTCGCGGCGCTTTGAGCCGATTCACGAAATTGGGTAAAGCGCCTATACAATACTCATTATTATTATTATTATTATTATTAACAGCCTTTGCGCTTTGAAAGAGGCAGTTTTTCATCTCAGCGACGTTACGAAGATAGAGCCTTTAATCTAACCAAAGCCGCCTGCGGGCAGATTGCACCAGAGGACAAAGAGCTCTATACATTCAACAGACACAAACAGACTAAAGAGGATGGGCGCAGCTCTGAATATTTACGCGATATTTGTATTCATTTGTGCTCAAGGTAGGATCCGTTGCATACCCTGAACAACCCTCACCCTCACACACACGCACATACACATACTACTTTTCCCTGCAATTTCAGGGTTTTTTCCCTTTCTTTAGTACTTGTCTGTTGTTCATATTGTTTGTAAACGATGACGTGCTTGGTAAATCTGTGTATTAATTTGTATTAGTATTGTGCCTTTGTCAGCGCAGTGTTAACATGTATGTGAGAATTATTCCACAGATGGCTGTAATGTATAATTATCTACACCCCTTGCCAGTGCAAATGTTCAGCGAGTTAAACTCGAGTGCTTTACGTCGAAAATAGGCTCGGTAGCTACACAAACAATCGAATCATCTCGGGGTTAGTCTTCCGCCGTAAACCACTCGAACTAATCATGTGAGCTCTGTATCTTTGTTTCCTTTTTGCCCAGTGTCCCTAGAAGTAATGTCAAATTTCGAAAATCGGGATTCTGCACTTTTCAGAAAATTACAGTTTCATTGTACTGACTTACTCAGACCTGCCAAACCAAAACCACCCAGTAAGGTTCTCACGCTTACATGAAAGAGTAAAATCGGTCATTTGGGCAGCAAAGCGTTATTTAAGGAGGAGTTTAAATCAGAAGTGCCGTAGACTTGAATATTTCCGAAAGTCCCCGTGTTTCCTATGTCTCTAGGTAATTATCATGTCTCGTTATGAACCTTTGACAGCTAAACCTCTGTTAAGCCTCAGTGTCTGTGTGCATCATGAGTTCGTTGCACTGCCAAATTGTATGTAAGCGGAGGGGATGTAAATAGTGTGTGTGTGTGTGTGTGTGTGTGTGTGTGTGTGTGTGTGTGTGTGTGTGTGTGTGTGTGTGTGTGTGTGTGTGTGTGCTTTAAGCGCAGCGAGTCCTTGAAGCGGGAGAACAGCGCTCTATAAAAGCCATGTATTATTTATTATTAAAGCATATGTATGAACATTATTCAAGTTCACAAACATAATCAACACAACAGAATGATCACGAACATAATTATATTCAAGATAAAAACAAATAATTATTTTATTCATTTCCATCTCTTTTTTTCCCCTTCTTTTTTTTGGGGGGGAGGGGGGGAGGAGGAGGGAGGAATCACCATCATCACCAGCATCATCTTTCGTTGACCAGAGAGATGACGAAACGATGTGGTTTTGTCTTCTTGTCAGGAAGCTCAGGACTTCAATGGACGTCTACATTCTACCTCCGTAACGACACGAACATCAAGGCGTGTATCGGGGACACGGTGACCTTAAACTGGACCTTCACCTTGGGCGCCGAGGAAAACCTGGACACTGTCCGCTGGCACTTCGTTCCTCAAGGTACTTTGGACGTCTCTAGAGGTTACGTTCGGCAGTCTACTTCCCGGGCATGTAGTAAAACATAGAACAGAAAGTTCGCACTTTATCGAATACTGTGTGCAGCGTTAAAACAGAAACAAACAAACACACAAATAAACAAACAAACAAACAAACAGCCTAGGGCTGTCCCCATTGGTGTAGAGCCTTAAAGGTCTGCAATCTGAACAAAATCCCACGGTGTGTTTAAGACCCCCCCCCCCCCCCTTAAAAAAAACAACAACAAAACAAAACAAAAAAAACCCACGAAACAAAATAAACAAACAAACAAAAAACATCAAAACAACAACACCAAAACAAACAACAACTACAACAAAAACAAAAAACACCAAAACAACAACAAAAACAACAAACAAACAAGCAAACAACAAAAACAACAACAACAAAAAAACAACCAAAACACCCCAAACAAACAAACAAAAAGCCCCAACAAACAACAAAAACAAACAACAAATCAAACAACAAACCAAACAACAAACCAAACAATAACAACAACAAAACTATCCGACTGTGCAAAAATGCACAATCAGCTTTCAGAGTTTTCCACGTCCATGAAACCCCCCTAAAGTTAAAGCCAAGAGGAGCCTGATTCCACAACTTAGTTTGCATTTTGACATTAAGCGCAAAAGACCGCAGTCGTCTCGGGCAGCACACAACATCCACTAGGCACTGTAGTGATGTGTCTCGTTCACTGACCAAACATACAATGAAGTCATTGCAAACTCACGCTTTTGTTTCACAAGGGTCTCCGAGGTGCTGAAAACTCTGAAACTGTGACACTGTAAACTCTGCATTCGGCACAGTCACAGTTCAAAACAACAACAACAACAACAACAACAACAACACACACACACACACACACACACACACACACACAACACCACACACACACACACACACACACACACACAAACACACACACACACACAACACACAAACACACACACACACACCACACACCACACACACACACACACACACACACACACACACACACACACACACACACACAGAGTTCTTGCTTTTTGTGGAGAATACAGACCTTTAACCACAACACCGTTGACTGCCTCTGTAATGAACTTTCATCCCAACAGGAAACCCCGATGCAGTAGAGGCAATTCTTGCAAGCGGCAACTTTCTGCCCTTACCCGGTTCTCAACACTACGGCAGGCTACAGTACATGCCTAATGCCGGTATTCAGGTTGCCAACGTTACCGCCCAGGACTCGGGTACTTACTGGGTGCAGGTGAACCTGAATAAACACGGAGCCACGTACGCAGAAATGCAGACTGCTGATGTACAGGTCTCTGGTAAAGAAATTATTTACTCAGTTTCTTCATTTTTTCCCTAACTGATTATGATGATGATAATAGTATTTTTTGTTGGTGCTAAATATATGCTTTTTTTTTAATCGATGATGATGATGATGATGACGATGGTGATGACGATGGTAATAAAAATAATAACAGAATATGTGTAAAACATATCAGCTAATATCAGCTGGAAGCGTTTTGCATAACATCTATCTAAATTTGAACAGGTAAATCATAAAGAGAGCCCCTCCCCCCCCTCCCCCGAAAGAAAAACAAACAAACAAACAAACGAAGACAGCCCCTCCCCCCCCCACACACACACTAAAAACAAAACAAAACAAAACAAAAGAAATTTCAAAACGAAAACACACAACAGCAAACAAAAAAACAACAACAGCAGCAACAACAACAACAAAACAAAACAAAAACCCAAAACAAAAACAAAAACAAAACAACAACAAGAACAACAAGAACAACAACAACAACAACAACAACATCAAAACTAAACAAAACCAAACAAAAAAACAAACCGCAGATACAAGAAAATAAAATAAAACAAATACCAGGAATAAAACGTATTATTATTACTATTATTATTATTATTATTATTGATAATGCCCCAGGTCCAGAAAGCTGCCGGTCAGCAGACGAGATGCTGGAGATGTGTCTGGCAGACAGTAAGGACCTGACCTCCCAACTCCAGATGGCGACTGTGTCTGTCCAGCAGCAAGATAACCAGATCCAGACCCTCAGAGGACAGTTACAGACATGCTGTGAGTATTCCAAGGACAAGCCGTCAAGATTAT
>JACVVK020000445.1:537500-545000 GCA_018292915.2 Batillaria attramentaria
CCTCGAAAATGAGAGGTGGTCAGAACACACACACACACACACACACACACACACACACACACACACACACACACACACACACGCACGCACGCACGCACGCACGCACACACGCACGCACGCACGCACACCAAAAACAAAACAAAAACATCTCTGTCTGTCTGTCTGTCTGTCTCTCTCTCTCTCTTCCCCCTTTCTCTCTCTCTCCCCCCCCCTTTCTCTCTCTCTCCCCCCCTCCCCCCTTCTCTCTCTCTCTCTCTCACACACACACACACACACACACACACTACATGGTGGAAAAGGACGTTAACACCCCCCTCCCCCCACACACACACCTGCTGTGCCACTGTAACCTGTGACATACAGACTGTATCTATGACTCGCATCTTGGGCGTAAAAGCGGGTATACTCGGCGTACAGTTTGTTCCCCTCGAAGTCCTCCAGGTCAATCCGCAGGGAGCAGGAATGGGATCTTGTCAGGTCCGATATGGCCGACAAACCTGCAAGCGTTCAAATAATAATTATCAGTTCTCGTAAAGAATCGGGAAGGTTTACATTTGCGTTCGAGATTCTTTGATAAATCTTGATATCAAATACGTGCCGTCCTTTGAGAAAGTTAAGTGGTTTCTGTCCCTTTTATGTCGCTTTTAAATCTTGATATCGTCAAAATTCTTCCTGATGATGGAAACTCAAAAGCCTCTTCTAAACTGAAAACTGCTCCACCTTAGACCTGGCAGGTGTGGGTTGTTTCTGCAAATGAACTCGCGGTGTTTTCCGTTCCAGACTCAGTAGGGCCGCATTCAAGAACTAGGCGGCAGCCCACGCTTTCTGCCATAAAAACAGGGGGAGCCGGGGTGGCCGAATGGTAGAGCGTTGGACGTCTAATGCTCGGGTCGTGAGTTCGTATTCCGGCTGGGGCCAAATATTTGTGCTGGCTTTTTCATCGTCTTTGCCCCGTCTTTGATATCACCCGCATGTGGTGGAAAAGGACGTTACCCCCCCAAACACCCACCCACCCTGTCATAAATTTATAATTATCCCGTCGTTTACAGGGCCTGATGTACTACAACACCTGCGGTGCCGGCAGTGTAATCATTGACGCCATGAGATGCGTCACATCAAGGAAATTGTCAGTCTGTCTTGACTGGAAAGTGTTCAACGGGCGAGGAAAGCTGTCCTAACTGAACAGCGCAGTTGAAGACTTTCTCAAGTCAAGTCAAGTCAAGTCAAGTCAAAATACTTTATTTATCCCCGTAGGGCAATTCATGCGGGCGAGCATAAGACACATAAAGAAGTTAAGATCACAAAATTCATATAATTGTACACTCTCTCTCTCTCTCTCTCTCTCTCTCTCTCACACACACACACACACACACACACACACACACACACACACACACACACACACACACACACACACACACACACACACACATCCGCACTTGGTGACTAACCGGATGACATTCTGAATTTTGCCATGTTATGGCGCAACAATCATCATCATCATCATCATCATCATGAACAAGGGAGGGAAGCGACTCCGTCTTTGGACCCTGGAAACTGTTGCTATGGCGCACTGGAAGTGTCTATTGGAAAGAGGGCTGCACTGGTGAGCCTTTTCGGTTTTCTAAAACTCACCCAACCAAAACTCCCCACGTAGATCTCCGAACCCTTTCTCATATTCCGCCCAGTTCCTGTAGAAATTCTCCGAGCCATCAAATCGGCGCTGTATGACCTGAAGAAGAATTCATCAGAGTACTGAAGGCGAGGCGAAAATCTTATTAGTTTCTGTGGATACTGATAGTAGAACTACTACTACTACATGTACTACTACTACTGCTGCTACTACTACTACTACTACTACTGCTGCTGCTGCTGCTGCTGCTGCTGCTACTGCTACTACTACTACTGCTACCACCACTAACGCCGCCACCACCACCACCACTGCTACTACGGCTACTACTACTATTTCCACCACCACTACTACCACTGCTGTTACTACCACTACTACAACTGCTAATGCTTCTACTGCTACTATCACCACCATATCCACTACAACTACTACTGCTACTACTATTTCTACCTCCACCATTGCCACTACGACTGATACTACTTCTGGTACTACTACTACAACTACTACTTCTAGAGAAGTTTTATTTCGATAAGAAAAATGAAATTCTTTCGACATTTCCTTTTCTTTCTTCATTCAACAACAAGAACAACAACAACAACAGACAAAATAAGATCCACAATGCAATAGAGATAATACTATAATCTATATAATAAGCGGCTAGCGTCTGTGTGTGTGTGTGTGTGTGTGTGTGTGTGTGTGTGTGTGTGTGTGTGTGTGTGTGTGTGTGTGTGTGTGTGTGTGTGTGTGTGTGTGTGTGCTGTGTGTCAGGGTTGGCGTCCAAACGAGTCAGCCGATTGCCACCAAATTTGCCGTGAGCCTAGAGGGACACTTGGGGGAGAACATAGGATAAAGAAACAAAATAAACTCTATCAAGTTTGTTGAAATTATATAAAGACATGGCAATATTAAAAGAGCGAGATCGAGACAAGGGAAGTAATACAGCACCATGACCTGATTCAACTAGGTTGCTCCCCTTGGATGAGGGATTATCGTGAATTTATCACACGTACATCGGAGTGCAACAGGCGTTAGAAATTCTTAGTCTATCAAGTTTGGTGAAATTAATTCTGAATTTAGTTTTGCCACAAATAGTGTTTGAAATATAGACCGACAGCATTAAAGTGGATTGACACAAGTAACAACAAGTAAACTGGTATACATGTATACCCGAGCGAAGCCGGGTACTCTGCTAGTGTTATATAATATAGCACGATTACCAGCCAATCACCGTCCTGGAAATCCTGATCACAGTAGACACTGATCGGTGTGACGTTACGGAGGTAGATCGTGTAGACGCCTGTGTTTGCATCAAACAGCTTCACATCGCGGCAGTGCTGGGGTCGGAACCACGGGGAGTAGGTAGGAGGAGGGGCCGTTGGAGGGGGAGTCTCGTCCCTGTTCTCTGTTTAAAACAAAAAGAAACCATCGGGTGAATTGACTGACTCAGTGTTGTTGAGAACACGTCATTAGAATGAAGACACGGTTCTCAAGCCTGCCACAACAACAACAATTACTACTACTGCTGCAACTGCTACTGTTAATTACTTCAGCTGCAATATGTACTACTGTTAATGTTACTACTGTTACGACTGTCACTACTACTACTACTACTACTACTACTACTTCAGTTTATTACTTCAGCCGCTATAATTATGTACTAGTGTGAATGTTACTACTACTACTACTACTACTACTACTACTACTGTTGTCACTATTACTATCAATTTTCTGTGACTACTACTACTACTACTACTACAGTTAATTACTTCAGCTGCTATAATTATGTACTAGTGTGAATGTTACTACTTCTACTACTGCTATTACTGTCACTATGTGACTACTTCTACTACTACTACCTACTTCTAGTATGTTTACTTCTACTACTACTACTACTTCTGCTACTACTACTACTGCTACTACCTACTTCTAATATGTTCACTTCCACTACTACTACTACTACCATAACCACTACTACTACTACTGACTTCCTCCATCACCATAACTACTACTATGCTACCACCACTACTACTAGCAGTGCTACTGCTGCTGCTCAATGCTGCCTACTACCATTACTGCTATCACTACTACTAAACTATGTCCAGTACTTGTATTTCTACTGAATGTACTACTCCTGAATCTACTATTACTACTACTACTACTGCCTTAGTCCACCACCACCACCACTACTACTACTACTACTACTACTAAATGATATTTGCAGGGCGCATTTCTTTAAATAAAACTCACAGCGCCGATCACTCACAGACACTCACGCACATTTTACAGCGATGGACAGACAGACGACGACGTATTGAATGCACTACAAAAACACAGGCAAAATTTAAAACTAAAATACGGCTTTATACCGCAAGTGTTCAGCTGGTGCGTCAAACTCTGTATCGTGGCTGTTTGTTGTTGACTCGTGGTGGAGAGGGACGCGAGTCTGCTGGTCATGTCACTCTTGGACGCTTGACATTTCGTGAGGCGCTCTGCAGGGGTGAGGCATTCCTCTGGACCTGAATGAACATGCAATGATGAAAATGATAACCATAAACGTTAGTTAGTTAGTTAGTTTGTTAGGGCTTTACGCCGCGCAAGCAACAGAGACTATTTCGCGGCTAAGCTAAGTCTTTCCCTGCCAGGTCATTTAAAATAAAAGACAGGAGATAAAACAGGATGTAAATATATATTAAAAATATGTGTGGCTTAAATCAGATTCCGTACAAGGTTGATTTCTTAAGAGCTATATACAATATCACAGACTGTTATAACGAGAGACTATATTTTAAAAAAGAGGTTGGACTCCTTCAAGAAGCTGAAGATGTTGTCAGGGGGAACATCCCTGAACAACACCTTCAGTGAGTCCGCAGAATAGTGCTTGTCACGAATCTCACTGAGATCCGTGCATGAAATTAAAAAATGCGAAACAGAAAATGGCTCATGGCACGGAATACACCAAGGGGGGTCCTCCCCCGACCATAAACGTAAATGGAAGGAAAGGAAACGGTAATGACTGCGAAGTGGTTACAAGTTAAGCAAATAAAAGCGACATAAAAGGGACAGAAACCACTTAACTTTCACAAAGGACGGCACGGGTCACGGTTTCGGCTTTCGCCTTCCTTTGTTTGTGTCCTGAGGAAGGCGAAAGCCGAAACGTTGACCCGTGCCGTCCTTTGTGGAAGTTAAGTAGTTTCTGTTCCTTTTATGTCGCTTTAATTTGTAGATGGTAGGATAATCATAAACGGAGTAATCAATATAAAATAAATTTAAAAGATTTCAGCGGAAACATGATCGTGAACATGAGCATCAACAGAAAGTATTAACACAGGTATAAGCATAAACATAAACATAAGCATAAACATAAGCAATATCATAAGCATAAACATAACCATAAACATAATCACAACGAAAAGAATTCAGCAACGGCATGAGCACTGACATAATTATGGTAAACATAATCACGGAAACACCTATAACAGTAATAATAAGAACAAAGCATAAACATAAACATAAACATGATAATTATTAACCCTTATCCTGGTTTACAGACAGACAGGCAGACAGACAAAGGCAAGGAGGGAGGGAGTTAGGCACGGACGAACAGACAGTCAGACAGTCAGACAGACAGACAGACGGACAGACAAGACTCACCTGCTACTTTCAGGTCAGCCGTCTGGATGTCCGTGGTAATGGAGCCATGAAGGTTGACGTTCATGCGCACCGAGTATGTACCAGCGTCCTGTGACGTCACGTTAACTAAGCGGATGCCGGCGTTAGAGACAAACTGTAGCTGTTTACTGGCTCCCGGTACTGGCAGAACACTGCCCTCCACCAGGATCGCTTGCATCTCGTCCGAATGGCCTGCCAACATATTTTACATAAAAACTCATTAATACCATTGCCGGCGTTGTTGTCAGTGTCGTTATCGTATAACCACCACCACTACCATCACCATCGTCGTCGTCGTCGTCGTAGTCGTCGTCATCGCCTTCGTATTCGTCCTCTTCCTCCTCCTCCCCCCCTCTTCGTCGTCGTCATCATCATTATCATGATCGTGTCGTCGTCATCATCATCAACTTCATCAGTTACTGCGTCTAGTGAATCCTCCTCCTCTTCCTCCTTCTCCTCGTCGTCCTCCACATCCTCCGCCTCGTCGCCGTCGTCGTCACCATCATCGAAGTCGTCCTTCAGCTCGTCGTCGTCGTCGTCGTCGTCGTCGTCGTCGTCGTCATCATCATCATCATCATCATCATCATCATCATCATCATCATCATCATCAGTTACTGCATCTAATGAATCCTCCTCCTCCTCTTCCTCCTCCTCCTCGTCGTCCTCCACATCCTCCGCCTCGTCGCCGCCGTCGTCGTCATCATCGTCGTCGTCCTTCACCTCGTCGTCGTCGTCGTCACCATCATTATCATCAGCATCATCGGCTACCCCATCTAATGAAACAGCAGAGGGCGATTTCCCCCTCGGTCCACAGTTCCCTGCGCGTTACACCCGTCTAACAATTAATTTTCAAGTGATTTTTTTCATCAATAGCTCCCCGTGTAACAGGCTTCAAACCGGCTCAAATTGTGCCTACCAGGGACAGGGGATTTGGTTTAGTGGTTAAGGCATCCGACCGGATCCTGGGCTGCCTGGTTCGAGTCCCCGGTGGGCAGGAATATGGTGGGGGTTTTCCTTACCATATCGAGTCAAATCCATGTGCAGACCCGTTTACGGTGCCTGTCTCGCCTTCGTGTACACACGCACGCACATACATCATCAAATGTGCACGTTACAAATCCCACGTTCATCTTTCGAAGAAGAGTAGGCTGTGGCCGGTGTCGTGGTAAACAGAAATACTGTCGCACGCACCGGAGTGAATAGCAGGGTAGAAGTTTGCACCTAGTAAAGTAGCGCTTAGCGGCAGCAGGCTTTCACTGCTTCGTCCCCCAGCCCTGCGGCGCCATGAGCATTTCAGCAGAGACGGATACGTGCGCCGAGGAAACGTCTACCATACCATACCATACATACCATACCATACCATACCTGGAGCTTTGTAGTACCACTGGATATCCTCAATGTGCTCGCCAGCATCCAACACGTAGGTCCAGTTTAACAACACTGTCTGACCAACACACGCGGTCACCGTGGCTCCATGGGAAAGACCCGTGTTGGAGGATTCCCACTGGAGTCCTTCCGATCCTGCGAGGTGTGAGTGAATTTTTAGGGCTGAATGCCGCGCAAGCCACAAAGACTAATTCGCGGCTGAGTGTGTCTGCACTACATTAAAAAAAATGTAACGTTGGACAAAGGATGCAAACCGGCCTACAGGGCAATATAAACCCAGGACATGCAGGAGACGCTTCACATTCAATCTAATGTGTCGAATTCCTGATTACAAAAAAGCGTAGATAACAAATAACAATTACAACTAGGTAAAACAACGATTAATACTAAGCGCATATACATCAAATATTGCAACTTATCATCGATCCTGAAAGGAAAGTGTTAAAACCACTGACAGCATTTTCGTCTCGCCGTTGAAATAAATTCAATTCGATTCAATTCAATAAATCTTTATTGTCCCAAAAGGGCAATTTGTTTTGCGGCTGTAAAATATATTACCTATAATGAAAATAAAAATAAAAGTAAAACAAGATAGGGTATTAAGCTGGATTAAATTAATTAAACGGTAAGTAAAAACAACAGCATTTTTCGTTAAATACATATTTCACAAATCCTTACTCAGTCCCTCCCTCCCCCACCCCCCTGCTCCTCTCTTCAAAAGGCACAGCCACCACACCCTCACGCACGCCACCAAGCACACATTTAGTATGCACTAAACATCCGCAAACTAACCACACACACAATAAACACAAAAC
>JACVVK020000445.1:552500-557056 GCA_018292915.2 Batillaria attramentaria
CTCTTTGTGCTTGGCGTCTTTCACGTATTTTCCATTCCATGTCCCGGGCGCACCCCGTGAACACTTGATATTTGTGCGTATGTGTGTCCAGGAAGGCACGAGAGCTCCCCGAAAGGTCAATTCTGCAAATGAATAATTAGTTTACAGAAGTAATGAACACATTAAAAGTTGAACGCAATTAAAATAGATAATTAATGATATAGATGTGAGATCTTACCGTGTACTTGTCTGTTCTGTACGTGTCCAACACATTCCCACACACAGAACGCATGTGTTGGCTGCAGGCTTTCATCACTTCATCATCAATCTTTTGAAATCTTAAGGAATTGGAAATTATTCAGATTTTTTTCGGTCATGTCGTTGAAGAGTCGAAAAGAAGAGCTGTTTGACTAAGGTCATCTCCCCCCCCCCTCCCCCGACCTTCCCGTGTGTCTGTCAGTCTGTTCGTCCATCCGCTTGGCGCACGTCTGCCTGTCTATGTCTGTCTTTCTGTCTCTGTCTGTCTGTCTGTCCGTCTCCCTCCCTCTAAAGCTTTTCCATGCTAATGTCAAACTCTCTTAGACCCATTTAACACGCTATTCTGATCCCCACAATATAGCTGTCATCAGGGTCACGTGACGAAAGATACTTCTGCCATAAGCACATGACGTGGTGGTTCCGGAAGGGAGGTAAGCACGTGCAGAATACCACCATCTCCCCGCCCAAAATCAGGACGGAAGTGTTGCGAAATTTATTTCCCCTGTCAAGGCCGAGCACTGTGGTCGTGTATATGTCGTCGCTCTCTCCCAACACTGAAATAAAACAACAGCAACAATAATAATAATAATAATAATAATACATTTATAAATAGGCAAATGAATGAATGAATGAGTAGGTTGGTATGTACTGCAAAGATGTAGTAATGTCATTAATTTTTTGCCTGATGCCACACGCTCATCCTCGGGTTCTTTGAAGTAGGATATCCTGACCGTTTAAGCATCCGCTGAATCCCTCCATCCCCCCCCACACCCCCTCCCTCACTAGATACTGTGACTGTGTGTTTGTAACGGGTTTGCTATTATAAGGCGCCCAGAGCTCCAGCCCCCTCCCCCTCCCCCATCCTCACACTCACACACACACACATCCGTACGTACTGACGTCCTCATCAAGCAGAAGCACACGGCCAAACTGACGTGACTGCATAATGGACACTCGCTGGAAGGGCGAAATGACGTCACAGACTTCGTGCGAATAGTCAGTTTCCACTAACGTGTCGTCAGCCAGTGTTGCGTAGTTCTTTGGCAATCTGCACGGGCGGCGGATCGGGGCATGCAAGCTTAAAAAAAGACAAAGTATTGTTTTAACTCATTTAGCTTTGAAATAAGACAAAGACTGTTTTAACTCACTTAACTTGGAAATAAGACAAAGATTGTTTTAAATCATTTAGCTTGGAAATCAGACAAAGATTGTTTTAACTCATTAATTAACAAGGAAATAAGACAAAGATTGTTTTAACTCATTTAGCTTGGAAATAAGACAAAGGTTGTTTTAACTCTATTAGCTTGGAAATCAGACAAAGATTGTTTTAACTCATTTAGGACTGCATGTGTTAAAACATTTTTTTCTGGGTTGTGTGTGTGTGTGTGTGGGGGGGGTACCATGTTGACTGGTTCTGCAGCTTTACACCCCCCTCCCCCCCCCCCCCAAAAAAAAACCCACCCAACAACAAAAACCAACACAAACAAACAAACAACGACAACAACCAACAACACACCACCCCCAACAACAACAACAACAACAACAACAACAACAACAACAACAACAACAACAACAAAAACAATCAAAGAATGTTAATAAAACAATTTTGATACTTTACAGTCCCCTAAAGAGAAAGGGAGAGAGAGAGAGAGAGGGGGGGGGGAACAAACACAGAAATGAATTAAGAAGCATGATTATGCATAAAGAAGTTCAGTACCTTTTTGATCGAAGTAACAGCTCTCCCAGTCGGATCTCGATGTTTCTGTCGATGGTTCTGATGTACTGAAACGAGATGAACGTGTGGACACTGAAATCATCATTTAAAATCCAGACTACTCAGTTAAATAAGTAAGTGTAGTGTCACATAATATACATAATCTGCATGGACAAGACTGACTTGAAGCAATGAACGGCACACAGGCAAAGACGGTAATGTTCTTGTTGATGATGGTCACTACCTGGCTTGACATCATCTGGCGTATAAGCAAAGTACTATTCGGGATGGCTTCCATGGGGTGAAGGATGATGAAAGATGATGATGTTGACGACAGTGATGGTGTACTACTCGGGCTGACTTCCCTGAATTGAAAAACGACGACGACGACGACGACGATGATGATGATGATGATGATGATGACGACGACAACGACGACGACGATGTACCTCGCAGTCTAGCACGCCGCGGCTTGGTTTAAAGAGCCTGCGATCTGCTTCTTACCGATAACTGGATGCAGAGAGAGAGAGAGAGAGAGAGAGAGAGAGAGAGAGAGAGAGAGAGTTAGTTAGTTAGTTATTTAGGGCTTAACGCCGCGCAAGCGAGAGAGAGAGAGAGAGAGGGGGGGGGGGTATCACGCACATCTAGAGTGTAAGGTTTGTTCAGTGGAATTAACTCCTCCTCCTGGCATTCGTGTTGTACGTCGAATGTCAGAAGTCCACTCTGATGGTAGCATAATGTCCCTTGACTCCTAAAAACAAACAAACAAAACTTACCATCAATAGAGAACAAATTGTACAAGAAAAACGAAAAGAAATAGTTACACTGCGACAAAAGGTACACACCCCGATATTCAGTGTTGAAGCGTTTACAGACTGCAGTCTTCTGATCACTTGTATCAAGACATAACAGTACACAAAACCATGAGGGGGTGGGGTGGGGGTGGGGGGAGGGGGGTCAACGTCCTTTTCCACGACATGTGGGTGATATCAAAGACGGGGCAACGAGAAATATTTGGCCCGAGTCGGGATTCGAAAGACCGGAGTATTGAAAATCAAACGCTCTACCATTCGGCTATCCCGGCTCTCGTGACCATCGCAAAGACTGGCTTTGAAGTAATTTCGCCCTAAACGCTTGCTTTGCAGCAAAGACGCTGGCTGCTGAGTCTGGTTCTCTTCAGCCCTATCTGTCGGTTTTACTCTGTGCGTATCAACAGTCGCGCACCCTGCATTCCGCCAGCGAAAACCTTCTCAAAATTCCGAAGCGTAACATGAAAATTTCTGGAGAGCGCTCGTTCAGCTTCTTGGCCCCGACTGTCTGGAACTCCTTGCCAGTCGAACTCCGCCTTCAGCCTTCACTGCCCATGTTCAAATCCCATCTGAAGACCTTTCTCTTCCGCCAAGCTTTTGATAGTTAACAACTGTTGAGTTTGTTTGTGTGTACCGTGAGTCGTTGGATATAGATACATCTGCCGGATCGAATGTTGGAGTGCGTGCAAAGAGACTGTGTGTGTGTGTGTGTGTGTGTGTGTGTGTGTGTGTGTGTGTGTGTGTGTGTGTGTGTGTGTGTGTGTGTGTGTGTGTGTGTGTGAGCCTCAGAACTTCGTAAATCGACATTGTCATCTCCACTCAACGCGCAAAGTGTTAAGAAATTTGTGCCGTTTCCTGAATCCAAAAACAAAACAAACAAACAAACAAACAAAAACAAGCAAACAAACAACAAAACAAACAAACAACGACGACAACAACAACAACAAAAAACCCAAACAATCCTTGTCACCTCGGAGGCTACGGCAAAAATGGACGCGTCTGGTGTTTTATCTCGCGGTAATCATGCGGAACCGTGAGGCTCTACACAAAAAAAGGAAACGTTAATGACTGCTAAGTGGTTACAAGTTAAACAAATAAAAGCGACATAAAAGGGACAGAAACCTTTTTTTTTGGTTGTGTGTGGTTTGTGTCCTGAGGAAGGCGAAAGCCGAAACGTTGACCCGTGCCGTCCTTTGTGAAAGTTAAGTGGTTTCTGTCCCTTTTATGTCGCTTTTATTTGTCTACATAAAAACATAAAAAGGTCGAAATGAAAAATAAAATAAAACCCCGCCTATACTTGCATTGCATGTGAAATAAAGTGTTGATAAGTAGTCATTGACTCATTGTACATACCTTCCTGTCTTTCCCACAACAACCACAAGGTTCCCTTTTGATGCTTTCAGCAGTCCGTTGCTAGGATACACGACTGTGACGTCACCCATTGCCAAAGACATGATATCGGGCACAACGGGCCATATATCTGAAAAAAAAAAATCATACTTTTTTTGCAATAAAAAATAATAAAACAACTGTTATCAATATCTCAGAAGGGTCCTTATTGTTGCATTGGTTTATTTACGGATGAAAATAATATTAAAGACCAACTATGCGACTGAAACATCAAAAAAGATCTACAGACGCAAAACATAGTTTGAGCACTGCAGATTGGTGTATCATGTCCCTTTATAAGCATTGTTTTCTCGATTTATCTCCCCTGAAGTGTTCAAAGAGCCCTGTTTCTGTCTTTCAATAAAACGAAGCAAAATTTATTGTCCGTATTTCGGAATCAGATTTCG
>JACVVK020000446.1:0-2500 GCA_018292915.2 Batillaria attramentaria
AGTTATTACACAATGCAAGAGTGACAATGTAACAATTTGATCAAGTTTGATAAGCAGAGGCATCATATAGTGAGATGTCCATTTCTCAACTGAATACAACCCAAATCTGGTGAAATATGAGATTCATTGATTGATTGATTGATGTTGATTGATTGATTGATTGATTGATTGATTGATTGATTTTACACAGTGCTGCTTCAAGGAATCAAAATGGTACTGCAGCAGTACTGGCTGAAACTTTGTGGAGACATTTCTATGGATTTTTTTTTTATTCAGTACAGCTTTGGTTAACCAGTTCTCAAATAGTATCTGAAACGTTGTTGCACGGTTGTGTTGACCGTCTGTCTGGGCATCGAATGTTACGAATGGAATCTCAGACTGCCTCTCTTCAGACATCTCCGGATTATATGTGCGCTAAGTCAACTTTACAAACTTAAAGAAAATAGTAATTAGGATGGTGTCTGGTGTGTGTGTGTGTGTGTGTGTGTGTGTGTGTGTGTGTGTGTGTGTGTGTGTGTGTGTGTGTGTGTGTTCAGGCGAGTGGGTGGGGGGGGGTGGTCAGGGGGGTGCGTGGAGGATGAAGGAGAAGGGGAGGGGCGGGGGGTCTGCGGCGTAGGTTTGGTACGATAAAAGTGTGTGTAGGATGTGGGTTATCATACTTTGAAGATTTTTGGTTCTTACCGAAATAGTCTCTGCTCAGCAACATTAAATCCTTGTCGATCTGAAATCTGAAGTCACACACTGTCACAGAGAGAGAGAGAGAGAGGAGAGAGAGGAGAGAGAAGAGAGAGAGAGAGAGAGAGAGAGCTCTGTGTGTGTGTGTGTGTGTGTGTGTGTGTGTGTGTGTGAGAGAGAGAGAGAGAGAGAGAGAGAGAGAGCGTCCAACACTCTCTTTTCATAAGCTCCTGACGAGACGTGCGGTGTCGGCCTGAATGAAGCATTGTACCGCTTTCTCCCAGTCTGTGTCGCCTGGCCGCTTTCCCTTACCGCCTTTTAAGGATATTGTTGTCTCCAGATTGCTGCGAGCTACTTACTGAGGAAATTAATGTGGGCAGAGAGGCTGCTGCCTGAACGGTACAAATTACCTTTTCCTGTTCCTGGTGACCTCCTCCCCCTCCACCCTCTCTCTCCTCTGTGTGTGTGTGTGTGTGTGTGTGTGTGTGTGTGTGTGTGTGTGTGTTCGAAGTAGTTTAGCAAAGATAAGCATGAACACAGGACAGTTCCGTGGTGTGTGTTGTGTGTGTGTGTGTGTGTGTGTGTGTGTGTGTGTGTGTGTGTGTGTGTGTGTGTGTTCGAAGTAGTATAGCAAGGATAAGCATGAACAGAGGACAGCTCCAAATGTTTCGTCCTTGTAAAATATGGTTTCTTTTCATTTGATTTTTGTCTGTCTGTCTGTCTGCCTGTCTGTCTGTCTCTCTCTCTCTCTCTCTCTCTCTCTCTCACACACACACACACACACACACACACACACGTTGCCTTTCCGTCACCGACCGTCTATCGTCTGACTGTCGTCTGAGTGGGCCAAACTTTGACACTGGTATTTTCTCAGGGACTGCATGCGCCACAGACACCATGATGCTAGACAGTGATACGACCTTTCCAGACAGACCCCCTTTGAATGACCTTGACTGAAGGTCACTGTCAGCTGAATGCGCCGTTTTAGAGACTAGTGTTCAAGACGAACGTTGGCATTTCTGCCCATTCCTGAGCAAAACAAGGTATCCGACATGGATAGCCTATGTCGGAGGGTGTTTAGAAGTTTAACGTCTTTTTCCATAGCCTATGTCGGATACTACCCCCTTTGAGTGACCTTGACTGAAGGTCAATGTGAGCTAGTAGCTGAATGCAGTTTTTAGAAACTAGTGTTCAAGACGAACATTGGCATTTCTGCCCATTCCTGGGCAAAACAAGGTATCTGACATGGATAGCCTATGCCGGATACTTCATTTCGCTAGAAATGGTCAGATTTGTGGAGAACTGGTTAAAAAATACAAACAAAACGTTCGGTACCTTGATGCAGAGTCTCCATCACACACACACACACACACACACACACACACACACACACACACACACACACACACACACACACACACACACACACACACACACACACACACAGAGAGAGAGAGAGAGAGAGAGAGAGAGCGTGTGTGGTGGGTAACAACACCTCAGGGTACCAAAAACAGAACGCCAATTGCGTTTTGCTGTTAGCACGAATACACGCTTGACCGCGTCTGCATGCTGTCTTTATTTCCCAGCCCTCTCCCTGCATATAATACATGATTACATTCTGTGGGCTGGATTGACAGTTTGATTGCTTTAGATAAGCCCGCGTGATCAGAGCAGCCAGCTCGGAGTTCAGGGGAAAATCAAAGTTTCTGTTGCCACTCGGCATGTGTGATACAAGCACTGCCACGCCGAGGTAAAATTTCCTTTCTGTTCCTGTCTGATGTGGGAAAGCCGGGGTGGTCGAATGGTAGAGCGTTGGACTTCTAAT
>JACVVK020000446.1:5000-125000 GCA_018292915.2 Batillaria attramentaria
TAGCTTTCAATGGTGGAACTGTTGCCCGCGGTTTGAACGCGTCGCATGTACCACCATTCCCCGTTCCTTTTTTAGCTGAGCGAACAGACGGACACCCACCGGCAATTCCTTGGAAAAAATTAAGCCCATGGTTCCTATTAGAAAGCATCCACTTTAAGTCCCTGGGTCTGCCTTGGAGCTGTGTGCTAAATGTAGATCCCGTATTGCGGGCCCAGTACCTAATGCGGAAAGGAAAGGGCTTGGCACGTCCCCGAAAAAGTTTTTTTTTTTTTTTCTTCTCTCCCACCTAGCCTCTTGTGGGATTCTCATTAGGGAAATAATGAGGCTCTCCAGTTAGGTACTGTCCTTGCATTTCCACCCCCACATTTCTCAGGAATACTTTCCTTCTAGTTCGAGACGGGGACACTCGTGAAGTTCTTCGATTTGCTGGTTGGTGGCTGTGGGGACGCGCGTTGGTGCCAATGGTGGCAAGGCGGTGGGCGTGTGCCAGTAGACTAGTGGAGATGTGCCATTTGTGGAGATTTACCAGTTGTGGATAGGTGGAGGTGTGTCAACGATGGAGAGGTGCATATATGTGTACCATTGGTGGAGATTTTGAGATGTACCAGTGGTGGAGATATTCCAATGGTGGAAATGTGCCAGAGATGTGGAGATGTGCCAACGGTGGAGGTTTGAAATGTGCCAGTGGTTAGATTTTGAGATGTGCCAATGGTTGAAATGGCCAATGGTGGAGATGTGCCAGTGGTGGAGACGTGCCAAAGCTGGTAATGTGCCAGTGGTGGAAAGGTCGAGATGTGCCAATGGGGGCGAGGTGCCATGAGGGAGAGGCACGTTTTTTTTTTTTTTATATTGTTTTTCCCCGTTGGTTATTGAGGGCTTTGAGGCTGCACTTCTGGAATTGTGAGCTTGCTTTCTGCAAGACTGCGAATACTTGGATTTTACTTTGGTGGTTCTGGTCAATGGCACCTTATTGGTGATTACCGCTTCCACAACCATTGTCTGTGCCTGTTTTGCCTGAGATCTTACATTCCCTGCCCCGCTTTCCCCAAGAATACTTCTATTTCCAGAGACACACTCACTTCGGCCCGGGGCGGCTCATAAACACATGCGGGTAAAGAAGCTGCCAACAAAACTAAGACAATTGAGAGAAAGGATTTTGCACCCCACCTACGTGTCTGTCGAGAGGTTGCCCGCGAAGTCTGAAAGAATGCAGAATATTTCTAGAAGAGTTTATCCGTGGCCAAAACCAGACAAGCATGGCTTAGGGAAGCTGTCAACAGACCCAAGACAGCATGAAACAAAACATTTTGTACCACACCCACATGTGGAGGGGTCGCCCACCAAGTCTTAAAGAAGCAAAAAAATACCAGCGTGGAAAAAAAAACCCGAAAATCTCCGAAAGAAGCTTCAAGAGCATTCCGAATTAAAAAATAAAAAAAAAAAATTGGACGCACATTTTCACCCCCTTAATGACGTTTCCTAGAACTTGCCCAAAACGAGGCTTTGTGTTTGCGCAAGCGTAGAGAAGAGGTTAAAGAGGTTTCCGGTTCAGACGGTTGGGTGAGGGCGGGTGGCGATTTCACAACCTCCATCGTTCAATCACTAACAGACGAGAAAAGAAGAAAAAAACATTCCCTGCGTCTCGAATGAGAAATCCCTGTGGAATACTTTGCCCCAACTACGTTACTGTGAGGTGGGTGACGGTGTGGGGGAACAAGAGGAGGGGCAGAAGGAGAAGGGGGGGGGGGGCAAAGGTGGAGGGTGGCTGGATGGTTGGTGCGGGGAAAAAGGGTGGAAGAGGTGGACGGGTTGGAAGGAGGTGATGTGAGTGGGGGGAGGGGGGGATGGAAAGACGGGTTGGGATGTGGTTTGAGATGGGCAGGGAGGTTGAGGGGAGCTTGAGGTGGGGGTGGGCGGCGGGGGGGGGGGGGGGGGGGCGGGGGGGAGGGGTGGTGGAAATGAGGTGGGTAGGAAGGTTGGTTGGAGCTTCAGGTAGGGAAGGGGGAGGGGGGGATAGGGGGTTGAGACGGGTGGAGAGGCTGGTTGGAGCTGGAAGTAGGGAGGGGGGGATAGGGGGGTTGAGATGGTAAGGAAGGCTGGCCGGGTGGAGATGGAAAGGGGGGGGGGGGGAGTAGTGTGGGAGATGGATAGGAAGGCAGGGTTGGGGTGGGATGAGGGAGACGACATGATTGAACAGGAAGGCTCGGGTGGTGGGGGGGGGGGGGCGGCGGGGGTTGTGCGGTTTGGTCTTGGGCCCATATCGATTATGGAAGTGTGGAGCCAGTACCACCAAGATCACTGTGGTCTATTTACCAAGCACAGTGCCAGGCACAGTCTTTCATTGCCTGTTGGATCTTCTGGTGTTTACGTCAGAACCAAGCACGCGTTGGCAGTTTTACCGAAGCGCCCCCGATTGATCTAACGACAAGAACGACGGTCCGTTTCAGCAGGCTTAGTCGTAAATCTCGCGACAAAAACCTCTTCTGTTAATTGTCCTCATTTGCAGGAATGTACGCGCTGTGGTTTGAAGTATAATTTTCTGCGCCTTTTTTTTTTTTTTTTTTTTTTACAATCGATATTAATTTTGTTAGAAGTGTCTCCAGGGAAAATGGAGATTGCTGTAAACCGTTCAGTTTATACGGTGAAACCCTTTTTGAAACCTTGCAGGCTGTATTCAGGATACATCTCGCGCATGCGGTGTGGTCAAAGATCACATAATTATGCAGGAGGCCTCAAAATGCCTACATAACCCCTATTAGCCTCAGGCATCATAGTCACCTTTAAAAATGCTTCGGTCTAGAAAGAAAAATTACCACGCACCGACCATTTTGGGGCACGCACCTGACAGGAGTTTTTAGAACAGTCGAATGTCGCCTTTTCCGCTCAGGCCCGACTGGAGTCTACTTCCTGTTTCTGCCACTTCACTCAAATCCACTCGCATCACCTCTGCTAGCCATGTTCGCAAAAAAAATAAAAATAAAAAATTCAGCTTTGCTGGCAGTTTGCCTCCTGTTGCAACCCCCTGGCATACACCTTGCCCTACAAATACAAAAATCACGAAAATCACCCTTTTTTCGTGACAACAACAATCATTCTAAACTAGCACACTCACCTAACGTGGTCCTTCAAATAAAAACTGCGTTTGACCTCACGGTCAGTTTGTGTCATTACGCCTCTGTGTGTGTGTGTGTGTGTGTGTGTGTGTGTGTGTGTGTGTGTGTGTGTGTGTGTGTGTGTGTCCTTAGCCAGAGGGGTCAGGTTAGTGGGGACACCAACCCGCACTTGACCGTCGTGACTGTAATTTGATAACCAGTATTTATTTTCGTTTTCCTGTTTGTTTAGCAAGTCTCGCTGACTTACACCGACGCAAGCTGCACTTATTGTTTTTTGTTGTTGTTGTTGTTGTTGTTTTCTCCACAGCATTTTCTCATTGTCTTGGTAGAAAGGTGGTCGTTTGGGTGCGGTTGCTACATACTTCTCTACCATAATTGTAACCACAAAGACGGGACAACGTGGAAAATGCCAGCATAAACTGTAGGCAAACACTTAACATTGAGACTCCAGCGTACTAACAGCTGTGCTATCCGGCCTTCCCGTTGCAGTGGCGGGGATTCACGTTAGTGCAGCAGCATAATTATTCAGCAAATTTAAACCTGCCAGTAAATAACAATTTGATAAATAAAAATGTGTGCGTGTTGCCTTCGAGCGAACGCGTCCACGTTTCACTTATCAACCAAAGTCCAGCCCAGCACACACAGACACACACACACACACACACACATGAAATGAAATAAAATGAAATGACAAATACTTGAGAATACACGCGCGCGCGCGCACACACACACACACACACACACACACACACACACACACACACACACACGCGCGAAATGAAATGAAATGAAATGAAATGACCTATATTTGAAAACAGTAGACGTCGTTGGTCTGCAGTCCCCTTTCCGAACTTGCCGGTGCTAGAGAGAGAGAGAGAGAGAGAGAGAGAGAGGAATCGATGAAGTGGACCCTGATCAGTCTAGCTGTTGCCCGGAACGTGGGCCAGATCGATCCCCCCGACCGTAATTAAAGACACGTGCCCACTTCCCCACCATTCTCACACCCACAGCTCAGCGACACGAATGTGGACATACGTCTTACTCAAATACGAGGGTCGTCCACGGTAGCTTCATGGGTAGTTTTTCAGTTTTACGATTCTTCAGATCTCTGTCATTTATTTTCTCACAAAAAGGATTTCAGAAAAGTTTTGCAGTCGCATTCTGCTGTGGTATGCCAATGACATCTTTTAATTAATCGGGCTTCCCTCTGTGTGTGTGTGTGTGTGTCTGTGTGTGTGTGTGTGTGTGTGTGTGTGTGTGTGTGTGTGTGTGTGTGTGTGTGTGTGGGTGTGTGTGGTATCTCATTGTACTACTTATTTTGTGCACGAAAATATGCATGCAGTTCTTCATCAAATTTTAATTCCTAATGCTTATAAATGCACTGATGAAGTAATTCGTTCATAAACTGCCGGGGGGGCTTGGTGGGTGTTCGGGAGTTCGACCTTGTTTTTTTGATTTAAACATGGTTTTATTCCGCTGGCCAGTTTAAACAAAACGTCTTTTTCCATCATGTATGGGTGATACCGAAGACGGGCAACGAGAAAAAAAGGCCAGCACAAATATATGGCCCCACCCGGAATTCGAACTCATGACCCGAGCATTGAAACTGCCGAAGTACGGATGAACAACAACAAAAAGAAGAAGAAGAGGAGGAAGAAGAAGAGGAAGAAGAAGAAGAAGAGGAGGAAGAAGAAGAGGAGGAGAAGAGGAAGAAGAAGAAGAGGAAGAAGAAGAGGAAGAAGAAGAAGAGGAGGAAGAAGAAGAGGAGGAGAAGAGGAAGAAGAAGAGGAAGAAGAAGAAGAGGAGGAAGAAGAAGAAGAAGAGGAAGAAGAAGAAAAAGAAAAAGAAGAAGAAGAGGAGGAGAAGAGGAAGAAGAAGAAGAGGAGAAGAGGAAGAAGAAGAGGAAGAAGAAGAAAAAGAAAAAGAAGAAGAAGAGGGGGAGAAGAGGAAGAAGAAGAAGAAGAAGAAGAAAAAGAAAAAGAGGAGGAGGAAGAAGAAGAGGAAGAAGAAGAGGAGAAGAGGAAGAAGAAGAGGAGAAGAGGAAGAAGAAGAAAAAGAAAAAGAGGAGGAGGAAGAAGAAGAGGAAGAAGAGGAGGAGAAGAGGAAGAAGAAGAAGAGGAAGAAGAAGAAAAAGAAAAAGAAGAAGAAGAGGGGGAGAAGAAGAAGAAGAAAAAGAAGAAGAAGAAGAAGAAAAAGAGGAGGAGGAAGAAGAAGAGGAAGAAGAGGAGGAGAAGAGGAAGAAGAAGACAATGACAATGACAATGACAATGACAAAATGTTTATTCAGTGGAGGCCATAGGCCCATAACTGAAAGGGTGAAAAAGGGGGGGGGGGGGGGGTGAGGGCAAACACGTTCACACACGCAGTTCATCACCTCTCTCTAAACAAATCAAATACATGTAGTGACAACCAAAACACCATGCCAAACATCAACATACAAGTATGTATGTAGAGGAAGAAGAAGAGGAAGAAGAAGAAAAAAAAAAAAAAAAAAAAAAAAGAAGAAGAAGAGGAGGAGGAGGAAGAAGAATAATTGTGTATTGTATAATACGAAATTTTTGATTGCCCATGGTAACCACAGTTGTTGATTAGGGACGGGAAAGAGTAAAGGGCACAATCAAAAGCATACATGCACGATAGCTTGATCCAATGTTTATCAATCCTCTCAAAACAGCAACAGCGACAACACAGGCCCATAACCTCCGTACCGCCATCACAAATCGCAAACAGTATCCAAACTGACTGCTTTCAAGCCTCGACAACTTGTTCAAATTTGACTGCTTACACAGGACTTTAGCTTGCTCTGTCGCCGAAAGCACCAAGGTAAATGCTACCACCGATAACATCTCACGTCCAATAATGCACCATTTTGCAGCTGTCAAGCGCTCGAAATGCGCGCACGCGCTCCCTCCCAACCTTAATGTCAGTAATCAATGACGGAAACTAGGGGAATTTTTTCACTTGTATGTTACGCCGACCGAAAGAATAAAGTTTGCAGACTGGAGATCGTATTCCGATCAATAGCAGAGATGTTGTTCTGTGTTGTTGGGTCGCGTTTTTTGAAGCTGAGGATTCACAAGAGAGTTGTTGTTTTTCTCAGAGAGAGAGAGAGAGAGAGAGAGAGAGAGATTCTTTCCTGATAATGCATTTTGTCACCATTTCTAAGAACTGAGCAGAGACGGACAGAATTGAAACATCCGTTCGCAAATTACTTTGCAAACAGCACTTATTCCGTGAAAAAGGGAAGAAAGGGGCCTTTTTTAAAAAATACATTTTCAACAGCAGAATGTTTTTCCAGGGATTTTCTTTTATTGCACACATCATATCTATAACTTGGAGAACGTGCAAGAACAATACACCTAGTATAGAATACTGCCACTGGATAAAAATTACACAAAAACACCTCTGCTGCAAGAGGGAAAGGGAAAATCACTTTGAAGCTAAACCTACTGGGGAGAACCTAACGGGGAGGGGGGGGGGGCAACGATTGAGTTCTCCATCAGCCTCCGGAAAATGTAATGTTCGAAAGTTCTCATTCCGAAAATCCGGAGTGTTCCGGAAAATTGGCACCCCTACAGAAAAGTCCAGCAGGTCAGTCACAGATCGTATCATCCGGCGATGAATCAGTCAATGCCAGAATGTTTAGCTTTCAGCGATTTCGGAATTACTAAATATAACAACACCGCCATAGGTAGAGAGCTAAGAGAGACTGAGAGAGAGAGAGAGAGAGAGAGAGAGCCGAGAGAGAAAGAGAGAGAGAGAGAGCGGCGGGGGAGGGGGGCATCACTGGCCGGAGTGACATCCTCGGAGGCCGTCTCAGTGTCTCCGTCGGAGGCCAAGGACAGATTTCTTGACTGAGATCTCAGTCGTTTCGTTCGCCGCGCACATTTTACATGCACGCAGAAGCCCCACATAACTCTACAAATCCCCTTCAGCCTCTCGGGCGGTTTATTCTGGGCCGAGCCTGAAAGCGTCCTTCTAACGAGATTAAAACGAAAGCAAACCTTGCGGTAATGCCCTCGGTCGGGACACCATTTCCGGTAACCCAATTGCACCGCTCCTTTTGTGGTGAGAGGCGCAAGCCCCAAACACATGCGCGCAACCTTATAAGGATAGCTGGTCCCACACACTCCCTTGGCCCGGGGTCCCCGGGCTTATTTTCCCTGTGAGAGCGCTGTCAATAGACGAGACGACCGTAACGATGTTACTCCTACACTCTCCGGCTTCCCGCCAAAGAAATACCGTGTTGTTCCGGCCTGGCCGGGCCGCCTCGCGTTCAAGAGGACGAGCGGGGATGGTCTACCCTGCGCGTTTCTATTATCGACACCGTTCGCAAGTTGTTCTGTGTTGGAAAGAACCGGGTCGGGGCGGCGGGTAAATAAATTTGGGACGGCCTTATCGCTTCATCAGCTTACAGATTTACGGCTTGTTTGCGTAGCCGTTTATGGAGGTTCAGTTCCGCCGCGAAGGCTGCTTTGGGTGAAAACGTTCCCTGTGTTTCTTAGGGTTTAGCCGCCATTACCATTAACACCGTGTAATGGTAGCCAGTCTCCCGTAAACCTGCCACCTCATGATATCCGTTACCAACACCCCGACGCCGCGCATTGGCACTGCTTTCGTCTCACACTGCGTCGCATTCGAGATGCGATCCGGCAGCTGTGCGTAAAATCCTATTTATTAAGATATATGTCTCTAGTCAAACAAGCTGCACTTTTAGTCACAGCAGGGACCCAGGTTAGCGGAGCTTATGTCTGACGAGTGATGACAAAATCGATGTCTTTTCACACACAAAAAAAAACCTCGGGGTTTTGTGGGAAGAAAAGTTTTTTGGTTTTTTTTTTTTTTTTTTTGCGAGAGAAAAAGAAGGTAATTGTAAAGAATAGTATACGAAAATAATTGGAGCTAATTGCACGCACTTTGATGGGTGTTTTCGGTTCTGCTCGATGCAAAGAAACGTAAGACACCCTTACCTACTCACTTTGACCACTCCTTCCCCACAAAAGTGCACAAAATATCCCTGAAGGTAATTGTAAAGAATAGTATACGAAAATAACAGTTTGTTCGCGAGAAGTAGAACACATTTTTTTTGCACTAAAAAAACAACAACAACAAACGAAAAACATTTTTTTTTGGCAAAAAGATGGTGATTTCATCATCAGTCGCTGATCATCAGAGCGGGTAGAGTGCTGAACTGTCAGTGCTTGGGTTCAAATCCTGGGTGGGAGCCATTAGTTTGTGCTGGTGTTTTTCTTGTTGCCCCTCTTTCATATAATGATAATAGTAATAATAAGCGCATCAGTGATATAGGTGCTTTATCCCAAATATTTGGCCCAAAGCGCCACAAGCTAAACCCAACACACACGCTCACGCAAATCACACGCATTCTCTCACACACTGGACATGAACACAGTCACGTGGTGCGAAGGGCCAGCTCAGCAATTTAAGTTTCGGAATTTTAGAATTGCATTTATTTTTTAAATTTTGTGGGCTGAACATTTCCAAAGCAGACCGTTTCAGGTTAAATAGAAAACCTGATGCAATGTCATGCTGACGTCACTAACCTTCACCCGTTACTGTGTGTGCAGGTCTGACGTCAACCACCATACCCATGTATCTGGCGGAGTGCTCTCCATCCTACATGCGCGGCACACTAGTATCCACTAACATTGCCATGGTCGCCTTCGGCCAGTTCATGGCTAATGTCGTGGACGGCATCTTCGGCTCGGACTCTCACAACGGTTGGAGGTAGGTTTGCCTTCAATGGTCCAAAATGCTTGGGTAACCATACCTTGTGTGTGTGTGTGTGTGTGTGTGTGTGTGTGTGTGTGTGTGTGTGTGTGTGTGTGCCGGGTGTGGGTGTGGGTGTGTGTGTGTGTGTGATTTTTTTTTTTTTCGTCTCCTAAGGGCCGGGGTCACTATTTCAGTGCTCACATATTATTCACATATTATTCAGAGCTGTTTTGGTAGGCATCATACCCCTTACACAGCATGCTGGTGTTGTTGAGAAGGCAAAAGCTGAAAATGCACACATGCTCATGTGACCAGAAATAATAATAATAATGAGTATTGAATAGGCGCTTTTCCCAATTTCATGAATCGGCTCAAAGCGCTGCACACTGGACCCAGCACGCACGCTCACGTGAATCACACGCATTCTCTCACACACTGGACATAAACACATTACAGTCACGTGGTGTGAAGGGTCAGCTCAGCGAATAAAATTTCGGAATTTAGAATTGCATTTATTTTTTTCAAATTTGGTGGGCTGAACATTTCCAAAGCAGAGGGGGAGAAAGCCAGAGAGAACCCCCGACGATTGGCCCGAATGAACGGTGCCACATACGAGAAGGAAAAAAATCTTTGCCCCGAGTGGGACTCGAACCCTTGACCTCTCGCATTGGTGACAAGTCTCTTAACCACTAGACCACTGACCGAATTACAGTTTGGCACAGTCCTTCTGCATGCACTGTCAGCAAACATCAGGCTCGTGCATTTAGAGTCATACTGACCCTAAAATGGTATCGTATATCAAGTGCCCTGGCCTTCTCACAAGCGCTTAATTCCTTTGATTTTGGCTACAAAAAGAATGATGATATTTTAAAAAGTAAAAATAATTGAAGCTGTGAATTTATCAATATACACTTTAGTACACTAACTCAGATCACCTCAGACCAATTAAAGACTATCTCAAATTCTCGAATTTTGAATTAATTTGGTTGCATCTACTTTTTGTTGTTGTAAATTTAGTTTTGGCAAGTGTTCACTGACTTAATATGAGGGGTTTAGTAGCCAGCACTACACTGCCTTATTGTCCAACCTCTTGTGATGCTGTGCAGGTACATGCTAGGGCTGGGTTCACTGCCCTCTTTCATCCAGTTCGTCGGCTTTCTCTTCATGCCGGAGAGTCCCCGATGGCTTATCTCCCAAGGCCAGGAGGAGAAAGCCAGGCGCGCCCTACAGTCCATGCGAGGCATGCTGGACATCGAGGAAGAGTACGACCAGATCAAACAGACCTGCCACGAGCTCCAGCAGGAGGAAGAATCAAGGGGTAAGGGGCGTTGCTGAGGTGGGGTAAATTGTTGAATGGATGAAAGGTCCATCTATTGACCTTCTTTAGATTCACAAATTGTTCAGGCGTGTTTTGGTGGTGTCTCACATTGCCCAACTTAGATATAATACATATACATGTATATGCATCATCACAGTCTCACACACGCTAGCACTGAGCAAACTCATGCCAAGATGCTCTCTGAAAAACACACTTGTGTGCCAGAGCTTTGCTGGTACAGATGACAGCTGATTAGGACAGCTGTGGGCCGTTGTAGTTCTTGTTTGTGTTGCCAGCAGGCATCAGTGTATTTCATTCAGGGATCCACTTATCATATGGATAGACTGCATGTATGTGGAATGTAAATGTACTCACAATATATGTATTTCATGCTTACAGCCGCACTCCTCTGCCCTTATCTTTATCTTTACCTGTGAACACGCCCGTTCCCAGAGAGAGTTTCCCATGCATGTGATACGTGTATAGATCTAGCAATATTGATCTCACTGGCTTGAACTTTTGAATTATATTTTTATTTTGTTGTTGTTTAGTTTTTTCTGTGAAACGTTACATACATTGTGCAGCTATGTTACTGTTGCAGGACACAAACCTGTGATCATACAGATGCTTCAGATTCCATCTGTACGACGTTCACTTCTGGTGGGCTGCAGTCTGCAAGTCATCCAACAGTTTGCTGGCATCAACACAGTCATGTTAGTGGCACTTCTTTTGGTTGGTTGTTCTGATTATACCCTGGCCATAAATCATATGCAAAAATTGCACTTTATTGGAGAGAAACTAACCAGTACATAGTACATGAAGAAAGGTGCTACCTAGAGTCAAGTCTCCTGATCTCTCTCTTTCAGTGAGACAGACGAACACACATGCGCTGCAACAGACCATGGAAGCAAAGCTGTTTCAGTCTGTCAGACAGAGGGACACCCACACACACACACACACACACAGACACACACACACAGACAGACACACACAGACAGACAGACAGACACACACACACACACACACACACACACACACACACACACACACACACACACACACACACACAGACACACACACACAGACAGACACACACAGACAGACAGACAGACAGACACACACACACACACACACACACACACACACACACACACACACACACACACACACACACAGACACACACACACACACACACACAGACACACACACACACACACACACACACACACACACACACACACACACACACACACACACACACCTGGGGTACACCACAGAATTGTAAAAGGGTTGCCGTTCATTGGTGACATTAATAATTTTTTTACAGTACCATGGAAAAATACCAGCTTTACTTACACATAAACTTGGTTGTATATACTTGTTATTTTATGCTCACTGAAACAAAGCTTCATTCACATCAATTTTTGTTACAGGTATTACAGTGCCACCATCATCCGTATGTCAGGTGTAAAGAGCGATGAGGCCGCCATCTGGCTGTCCGCAGTCACAGCAGCAGTCAACTTTCTCTTCACAGTAGTCGGCTTGTATCTGGTGGAAAGGATAGGCCGACGACCACTGACTCTTGGCAGTCTAATGGGTATGTGACTAAGAAAGGCTAACATTTGTTTCCGACTGATTCATTTTATTCATGTTTTTGTATTACGTGTTAAAAGTGGTTTGTATTTCAGCGCTCTTTGAAATCAACTGTAGTTTCATCAAAGACCCTAGATTTGTTATACCCAAGGGTCTTTGGTTTCAACAAAGGCTTTTTTCATGCACGATTGATTTTCGCTTTTATAATCAGAATAATAGGCTAAATCTGATCTGACAATTATTGTACTTTTTCATTAGGCAAATTAATTTAGGCATAGTCGTTATCAACTTTTGTTTGAACAGAAATTTGTTTTTAAATGACACCCTCACACACACACACACACACACACACACACACACACACACACACACACACACACACACACACACACACACACACACACACACACCGCATACTGCCTCTACCACAATAACAACAAACAAACAAACAAAAAACACAATAGATTTTAACAACTGTTACGCAGACAATGATGAAGGTAAACTGTTGTTTCTGAAGGTGCTATTGTGAGTCTGGCGTGGCTGGCAGTTGGTTTCCACTTGTCTGCACTGAACACCCCACCCATCGACTATATTGAGAAAGGCACGATGGCCTCTCCGTGTGCACACTACAGGTGAGGAAGTCTCCATCCCATTCCATCTTCTGCCCCCACCTCCCACTTTGAACACCCTCTGTAATAGCTGGCCGATATGCCAAAAGTTAATGTTGCCCTCTCACACAAGTCACCACTCTACCGCATTCTCTGCTTTCAAACCAGCACGTCAGAAAACTTTCTCAGCCATTTATTTCCATTATTTTCGGGACCCCCTGCTCTGGGGTTTTCACACTCCACCACATAAGGCGCTTTATATAACATCACAAACCCTGACGCAGCGGACATTACCATTACGTCTCTTGCAACTTGAACCCACTTACGCTTAGGAATAGGTCCAGGTTTAGCTGAGCAGCTTCCTCAAGAAAGGTCTTACTCAGTCAATGCATGCTGCATTTTGAAAGTCAATGCATGCTGCATTTTGAAAGTAACAACCTGTTTGTGTGTGCTTTTCACAAGAACATGCAATGACTGCCGCCAAGACCTGGATTGTGGATATTGCTACATCGACCTGGATGACGCAGTTGCCAATGCCAGCTGTTTGCCAACAACCTACGACAACCCCTGGCAAGCTACAGTGGGACGATGCAACTCTAGCGAGCTCCCTGGCCAGCTGACGTGGGCCTATGACTACTGTCCCACTCCTTACTCGTGGATGCCCATGGTTGGACTGGTGCTGTACCTTGTCTTCTTTGCACCAGGTAAGTGGGAGGATACGACATGTATTCAAGTTGAAACTTGTTCTTGTAGTGGTACATTTCCAGCATGCAGAATGATACACTTTGAATACATGTTGAATCTACTGTCATATGGAGAAAAAGTTCTTCTTCATTATATGATCATGGTTGGCAAGTTTGCCATTACCGTCAGTTTGAAGGTTTGAGCTACCATGCAACTGCTGTTTCGGGTACCGAAGAAATTAAATCACTGAAATCAGACCAAAATCTGGTACAGATGGTTATCTCCAATCCTGTGCAGTACTCAGGTGTTGTTTTCTTGCATATGCGGACATCAGCAGCTCTGTGCAGCCCAGCTTACATTGAAAACCTGATGATTGTCATGCAGAAGTATATCTCTTATTTTGTTAGGTGTGTGCGTGTGTGTGTTCTCTTTCAGTTCAAATATATTATAAAGTGTTTTTTCAGCACACCCATTTATAGCTACATGTGACCTGTATAACTGTACTTAACTGTGCTGTTTGATACCAGGAATGGGACCTATGCCGTGGACAATCAACTCTGAAATCTACCCACTGTGGGCACGTAGCACTGGCAATTCTGTCTCTACCTTCATGAACTGGACTTGCAACCTGGCTGTCTCCATGTCTTTTATCAGCCTCACTGAGGCTCTCTCCCGCTATGGTAACATAATTTCTGTCCCTTTTTAATCATATTGAATTTTTTTTTTCCTTGTCGAAGACGGCATTTTTGTATTAAGCATGGCGTTCCAGGTGGCAGAGAGAAAATTATCTCCCTTGATGCACAAGTAGAGCTCATGTAATTGCCTCCCTTGATGTGCGGTGAGGAGCAGCCTGGCAAAATGTGCGTTTTGTGTGCTCTGAGAGAGAGAGAGAGAGAACTTTTTCTAGGATGAGACTTAAAAAATGCACGTAAGTTGCTCTTGCTGTCTTGTCCCTGCTACACCAACAAAATCATCAAAAACACATGTGCATCAATTCACACACACACACACACACACACGTCAGTAACTGACTGAATACAAGGGAAAGTAGCGCTGAAACACTTTTGTACTTGCTACATGAATTTTTTTTTAATCTTCCAGGAACGTTCTGGATGTACGCATGTCTGGCATTTGCTGGGGCCATCCTCCTTGCTCTGATTCTGCCGGAGACCAAAGGTCGCACTCTGGAAGAGGTGGAGGGTCTTTTTGCGAGGCCCTGGATGGGATCCGGAGGAGGCCCACCAGTGAACCTCAACGTGAAGACAGTTCAGTACGTGCACATACGCGGGCTCAATAGGGATGGACGGGAGTCTGAACTTGACTCTCCAGAGTAAACCGCTATAGGAAAACACATCAATGACTCACCAAACTCGCTGGTTGGACTGCTAAAAAAAAAGAAGTCCTGAGCATAATCAATGAGCAAGACAGTGCAATACGTCCATGTTTGTGATACAGTGTATGGGTTCAGCAAGAAATGGGGAATCGAGGGAAGATCGAGGGAGGGAGTGATGCAGAACAAGTGGAATGGACAATACTCAGCATGATGAGGACAAAACAGTGGTTTGCAGAATTTCTCAAACTTTGTGTGTGCTTTAAGAAGCATTATCTGAATCACTGATGATTGGTGACATTCATCTATAATACCTGATGACCAGAGTGCAAAGGCAGGCAGAGCTTTTGGGGGGGGGGGGGGGGGGGGTCAAAGATTGCAGACAGTTATTGTGGCTGTGGGAGATGGTTATTGGTTGTGTTGAAGTATGTCATAAACAGCAATTGACCAATCAACCCGAATTTCCATTTTAGACTGTTGCTAAAAAAAAAGAAAAAAAGAATACCTATTATGTTGTACACTGGACTTGTTGACAAAACAGCTAACTGAGCACAGGCAGTGTGTTCAATGGTGGGAAGGGGATATTTTGTCCCCAGTTAAACATCAGCACAAACCTCACAAGTCTATTCAATGTGTTTGTATGTTGATGTTAGTATGCAGTAGTATCATAGGGCATAAAATAAATCCCCAGAATATTTGTATATCAGCATAACAAACATCAGACCAAATGAACCACTTGAACATCAGGATGACAGAGTTTCAGCAACGCCTTTACTCATGCTTAAAATGGATGCAGAAAAAGAAATTTTGGCAGTGCAACAGATTAGTTCATAACTGGCTTTAAAATCTACTGCATAATGTAACAGGTAATTATTGTCGTTTCCCCTGGGAAACACTTTACCATCAGCTACAGTACACAGTGTTTTCTGAAAGAACACATGCTTTAAAGAGAAAGAGTCGTGATTATGGGTTAGTAGTGGGTGATGAATTACATGAAATCAACTGTTTTTACTCAATACACAAATGAAAAACTTAATGCAATAATACTGAACTCGTACATCCAGCATTTTGCACCTGAAGTATAAACTATAAAACAATCCCCTAAACAAACACAGAGGTGAAATTAGGAAGGCAACCAGTGGTGCAGAAATGAAAGGCGGTAACTGACGTAACACTGCAAACCACAAAACAAAACTACATGGGTGAAGAGACGACATTATGAAGCTGGTGTTCCATGATACAAAATCCTTGTAAGTGATTGTGCGTATCATGGTCAGCGTTGCTGCAGTCCTCTATACTTGTGTCAGCAGAACCTAAAATAGACTGAATACAGTGGGAAAGATTTATTTGTTCGGGCCCTTTTCACTCGTAACTTGGTAACCTGCGATATTTTTTTCCTTCTAGTAACAAGAAAGCATTGAGCATGCCGAGTTCTAGATGTGAGGACGTACAGAAAATGAGTTGCTGTAAACGTGCGTAGAGTTGTTTGTTGCTCCCATTCCATGTACCAATTGTGGTAGGTTTCTAGCCAAAATGTTTCAGAATTTCTCTACTCATTCCAATCACGTTGCTGTAAACCACAGGTGCATGTGACAAATCTGCCATTCTCATAGGTGTCCATTTAAACTCTGTATGAGGTAGAGGGAGTGAGGAATGAAGCTTGTGCCTGTGCTTTAAAATTCCAGCCTGTTTCTTCATTCTCCAAGTACGATATTTACCAGCTGTACTTATCACCAAGAGATATCGTTGCATGTCTGTCGGTACACCAAAACTCAAATGTTTCCTTCATATTGTTATTTCTGGCGAGTAGTTTTCTGCTGTCAAGTGAAGCTTATCTAGCTAGTGTTGACATGGACACACTAGGATGGCTTGCCAGTGTTTGCTTCATGTAAATGTCATAGGCAAGACGTTTTCCGTAGTTTGCAATAGAGCAAAACATAATAATATCAAGATGATTTTAATCTCATATGTCTTTGAAAGTAAAGGTACGTACGTTATGCAGTCTTCATTGTGTCATGATACACAGCTTTCTGACTAGATTTTTGCTGAAGCTTATGTGACGGGTACAAAATCATCAGTGTAATATTAATTCCCTCTTGGTGTTTCCAGTAGGCTGCTTTGTAAAACCCAGGTGTGTTTGTGAATGTGTGTGTGTGCATGTGCATACATAACAGAGAAAAGAGGTGTATGTGTTTGTGTGTATGTGTGTGTGTTAGTACGTTAGTTCATCCACTTTGCATTACCTACATAATATTGATTGTGCGCATAATTTGAAAACAACATCATGTATTTTGTACATGATGTTTTGTACAGTACAGTTTGTCTTAGTCGAACTGTAAACTGTGACGGAAATGTACAAATACTTAAGGATTCCATACATGTACATGGATATGTACTACATGTACAAAAGATGGAAAATGCTACTGTACGTGATTTCACCTGTGATTGAAGACCAATTATTTGTTGTTCGTGTTTATGAAGAAGTGATTATGTGTACGTACACAGAGTTAATCTTCTGCAGATATCTGAGTAATTTTTTTTTTAAAGAAAAAAAACAACAAACAAATGTTCTGGAAGTTGTTGAATGAAGTGATCTTTTTCTGGAAATTCAGGTATACTATTTGTGAATTACACTGTTCCTGGAGTATTACCATCACTGACTGTACATATAAAAGCTAGCTGCACAGAAGATTTTGTCTGAAAACAGAGGACTGCATTGGACAGGTGACCGTATTACAGGGGGTCAGTTTGGTGAGACTGCAATGGTCGATGTCATAGAGTTTCAATTATATGAAAGGTGACCTACTGTGGAGCAAATGACACTGTGTACAGAGTGTAAAATATTGTGTAAAAAGTCTGGTTGGAATGGTGGCTACAAAACCGTTGCTCACACAGACAGTAGAGTCATTAAACCATCAACACAACTCCCAAGTCTGCCAGGACTGGCGAGTGCCAAGCCGTTGCAAAAACAACCGGTGTGATATGATGGTTGAATAAGTCTCTTCTTTGCAGGGGAGAGGAGTGTGTGTGTGTGTGTGATTTCAAACTCTGTATAGTGTTGCTGGAGACCGGGTATATAGTACGTGTATACAAGTACTATGTTAAGTACGCCATTGCCAAAAGTATATGATGGTGACCATTTCAGCTGTAGTTACAGAGACCAGTGGCCTGGAAATTGATGTCAACTTAGACAGGATGTTACCTTGACACGTTTGACTGTATCATGAGGAGAGCACTTTCTTGGCTTGAAAAAAAGATCGTCAGATGCTTACCGACCATCTTTACTATACCCGGGAACACGTGTTTACCCAAACCTAGGAACATTGTTGTGCAAGACATAAAGAGAAAATTATATGTACAGTTTACACATAATGTACAGTGCAGAAGTAAATTTCTATTGTGTCAGTCTGCCGGATCTCTGTGTGTGTGTGTGTGTGTGTGTGTGTGTGTGTGTGTGTGTGTGTGTGTGTGTGTGTGCGTGCGCTACGTCATTCTTCAATCACATAACAAAACTGGTACGAAAATCAAATCAACATCAAACTACTGAGCATGCAGAGATGTGACATAGGTACAATATACACAAACTTTAAACTTTGACATCTGCTGTGTTGTAAATGGACAATAACTGTCACAGAATGTACAAAGAGTAATAACAGTATACACTTTTGAGAACATTCTAAAAGACAAGCCTGTATCAGCATTTGAAAGCAAAAGGTGGGGGGGAGGGGGGGGGCAGGGGCAAACAGGAGTTAACAGGTTTTTCTGACAATTTTGTGTTTATGGCAAGCAGCACTGAAAATTTGTGAGCATTAGCAGTGCACCAACATTCATTTCTAGATCTAAGGCAGTGTCAGTACTGACTATTGTCTCTTGTCATCACTCTGCCTTCCTTCACATATCACAAGACTGATCAATTCAGCTTCACAATACTGTACTTCCTCTACAATGGTGTCATATTTCTAAGGTTCAGGTGTAGCAACTAGAGGTGCAGAAATAACGGATGAAACAATTTCTTGGACATTTGGCACTGTGCTAGAATCATCTGCACTTCTATCATTTGCGATGGTATCTTCTGCACCAGTACCTTCAGTACCGGTATCTTTTGCACTGGTATCTTCCACAGCTGTACTAAATGTCCTAGAGCCAGGGGGACTCTCCCACTGAACACCAGCGTCAACCATGATCTTTCTCTCCACCTGGGTACCCCTACATTCCACACCTATGACAGTCCAATCTGTCTGAGCTGCAGCGTCAGACATGAGTCTTCTCCCTGCAGTTCCCTGCACTGTGAGGCTGCTGCCCTGACCTGCGACTGGTTGCAAATGAATGTTACTGGGGATGTGTGCAGTGGAGGAACGGTGGTTCTGAGACAGTGAGAGAACTACAGAGTGCACCAGATTCTCAACAACATCCTTAGCAACTCTGTCTGTGTCAGACTGGAAGGTGGTGGGATTCTGAAACAAGAAAAAATACATGTATTGAAATTGTAGTCACTTTAATGGAGAAAAGAAAAAACATACTAATTAAGTGTACAGCCACATACATCAAACAGCTCAAAAGGCCAAGTTGTGATTTGTGATTTCTTACCAGGACAACTGAGTTCGAAAAAATAAAAGCACACCAAGACATTCTGAATACTGTATTTACCCTGTTTGATGCAGGTTTTTGTGTCTGAACTTTTACATCTCCTGGCCCACTTCTGTGAACAGCCTGGCTGCGATGTGCTGTCACATCACTAAGAGACTGCTCCTCAAGTTCATCCAGCTAAAAACAGAGCATACTTTGCCCAGTGACAAATGTTCCATTTCAGGTCGTATGACTTCACTAAAAATCAAGTGTACCACATCTGACAGGCATTGCTACTGTATTCACCACTATATTACAGGGTATATTATGCTGGCCGCAATGGAAGAAATACACATATCATGATATGCATTGTACTAGTAAAAACAAGCCTGTATAAAAACATCAATCACACACAGCTCACCTCAAGAAGTGCCTCTGCTACTTGATCTTCTTTCTTCATCCTATTACAGAAAATTAAACCAAAGAAAATTAAACCAAAAAGAAATGAGCTCAAGTTTTTCTACTGAACAGCAAATCATGCAAGTAAATCATTTTAGGCTACAATGACTTGTTTCCTTCTACATGTATCTCACACTTTGAACAGGTCTGCCATCAAACTGGCATCGGCTGCAAATTTATGACTGGACTGAAAGGTGTTCACAGTTCCATCTCACCATGCCATGCATTTAGAAGCTGGATGGACAGTTGCATGAGTGGGTCTATCTGCACAGGCTCCCAGTTCAATCATACCTGAAACATAAGCACCTTCAAAACAAACACTCCTTACATAATGTCTTTTGTTCAATCAGACACACTCTTATGGAGTGATGGATTGAAAGCTGCATTAAAAACAAACAAAGTAAATGCAAAACAACAACAGCAATAAAAAGGTATGAAAATTACTGAGGAAATATTGAAGCACTCACCTTGATAAACACCCAGTATGATTGTGCTTTATAAAATAATAATAATGATGAGTATTGTATAGGCGCTTTACCCAATTTCATGAATCGGCTCAAAGCGCCGCAAACTGAACCCAACACGCACGCTCACGTGAATCACACGCATTCTCTCACACACTGGACATAAACACGATACAATCACGTGGTGCGAAGGGTCAGCTCAGCTATTTAAATTTCGGAATTCAGAATTGCATGTATTTTTCAAATTTGGTGGGCTGAACATTTCCAAAGCAGAGGGGGAGGAAGCCGGAGTACCCGGAGAGAACCCCCGACAAAAAAAAAAAGTTCTGCTGCTAGCCTAAAGGCTTATCAGCACTTTGACTTACCATGATCCTGTCTATCTGAATGAGCTGAAAAACGATCCAGTAAAGCTTCTGATCTAACTGGCTGTGAAAGAAACAGACTGTCCCATCCAAATCTTCTGTCTGCATCACGAACCATTGGCTGTTGGCTACCTGAAACCCTGCATCAGAAATGTTGGAGATGTGTTGAAAATCCACTGTAAACACAGAGGATGGAGATACCTGATGTGTTTTGAGATACCACTAAGCGTTTAAAATTGAAAAGATTCATAATTAAACACACATTTGCTTGCAAAAAACTTAACACATCTTTGCAGCAGGGGAGAAGCTGCAGATGGGAATTGTGCATCAGGGGAGACAACCGCTGCACATGGGCGTGCAGATTATTGGATTTCAACCACTGCGACGATTTTGTGAAATGAATCCGTGCCGTTTGATGCTAAGGACAAATGACAGGCGGTAGGACTTTTCCAGATGTGTGTGGGATGAAGGCGATGCAACAGCATGCAAAATGACCCCTCATGGCTTAAAAATTTGTGCATCAAGGGAGGCGACTCCTTTTACCAGCACCAAGCCCCTGAACTGCAATAACACACATCTATTCACCTATGCGATTCTCTGCTCCTTATCATGTTCTCAGAATCTGTACTCTCATCAAGGTTATTGGAGCTTCCGTGTATCCATCTTGAAGACAGAGGGCTGTTGCCATACAAAATTTCCGGAGGCCGCTTGTAGTTGTGCGTTCTTTCAAACTTCTCGCAAATTGTCTCTGAGTCGGATAATGACCAAGGCCGTCGGAATTGAGGTGATAATGCTCTCAGATCATGAATTTTGGAAGCTGACCAGCACTGTGAGTTTGCATTTCTCGTCACACCTCTAGGATTCGTCTTCCATAAGTTTGGTGAGGGGGTGGTGGAGCTGCTGAGGCGCAGCACTTGTGAAACCTTGTACTCTTCAAAACGCTCGGTGAAGCATCTGGCAGATTCTGGCTTCTGTGAAGGGAATGGAAGGTCAGGAATGCCCAGTGACTCTTTTGCTGTATCTGAAGGGATGATAGGGCTGGCCTGAAAATCTTCTGTGACCCAGAGGGGGTGCACACTTGGCCACTTGTGATGTGAATGGTCATGATGGGTGAAATGCCTCTGATCAGAAGAACATGTGTAGGTTTCTTTGCGCCCCAAGGAATTCTAAACAAAGTAAACCAAGAATACATTCTGTGGATGTGGATGTATACATGGCAGTCACAGTTGTACAATCAGGTGTAGGTTATCTACCACAGTAAATCAAATCACAGTACGTGAAAGTCTGAAAATTTTGCTTGCATGATTTGTACACTGAAATTCATCTTACCTTGCATTTTTACACACACACACACACACACACACACACACACACACAGAACCTCAGGATGTGTTTGTGGTGCTCTGGACATATCTGGAGAAGAATGCTTGAGGAACTGTTTGCTTCCACAGGCTAAGCTGATCAGGCTTGTTGCTGACGATTCCCTTCTTGGCTTAGACACTTTTGGAAGCTTGGCACATGTGGGTACAGCAATATTCCTGTAAATGTCAACACAGAGTTATTTCAGTTAAAAAACAAATAAACAACAAAAAAGAAGATGAAAAAAAAGCCCCACCAACCTGATCACGAAACTTGCACTTTAAACAAATTCCTCTAAAAGAGTGTATCCAGCAAAAAGAAATAATAATAATTTAAAAAACAAACAAACAAAAAAACCCCCAAACAACCGCTAAAAAAAGTGCCCCAAAACCACACACAGAAAAACAAAGCAACAAGAAAACCATACACACAGCCATACAATGGTTAATTATACCGTGGTGCTTCTGCTTCTAGCAAATCCAGCTTTGATGGGACAAGCTCAGGTGAAAATGGGAGCTCAACTCTTCCACATTGCACATCAGCAGGTTTGTTAAATCTGCCAGCGGAAGTTTTCCCAAACTTCCCAGCATGGAGTAATGATCTTCTTTCCAGATCCACCTGTTTCACATGTGGCATGGTATTCCCACCTGCTAAGATGATTGAAGGTTGGTGAATTTCAATGAAACTTGTCACAAGCATGTAAACTAAAATTTAAAAAAAAAATGTGATGAAATGAAGGCAAGCAGAAAAGTAAAGGGTGATTGAGGGCTGATGCACACACACACACACACACACACACGCACGCGCGCGCGCCCCCCCCCCCCCACCTTACCTTTCACACTTGCATCACTAACAGTTCGTAATGCCACAAGATCTTGACTTATGTGCTTCTTCTTTCTTGCATTCGAATGGCAAAGAGTTGGCCTGTGAAGTTTTTCACACTTGAGATCTAGTTTCTTTCTTTCAAAAAATTCCTGTACACATAAAAACATTATAAGCAAAATTAAATACCAACAGCGATACAATATGCGGGCTTTTCATAAACGCTGATGACGTGCAAAAAGTTAGTTTCTTGCAGGAAATCAAGCATTAGGCAACTAATTACAAAAAAATACGAGTGCTAACCTTTTGAAGGCGTCGATCTCCTTGAAATTTCACTCTGTTCCTCGCACCACCGACCCAGTTCATCGTTTTCTCTGACTATTGAAGCTACTGCAGATCTCCAGGGAACAGCTGCAGCACCGAAGCAGACGATGCGTCGTTCGTGGCATTCCGGTATCTTCGGAAACTTCCGTGATGAGAAGTCAAGCTACCATTGGTCGGAAATTCTCGGTGACCCCTGTGTACAAAGTCTACACAGAAGTTCACGTGCGACGGAATAATTATGGTGGACAAGGAGAATGCTATGCGATGATGGTTATAAATCGAGCTTGCTTCCACTGATACTTTCAAGCAAAACTGTCAGAGATGTCGAAAATGTTAGACATGGCCGCAAAGGCCAAAGTCACAAAAGAAAAAGTCGCAGTAGGAGCTGCGATTTGTCTCGTAGCCGCCTATGGCGTCCGCCGTTACTACCCAAATGTTGCTTCTGTCTTCAGTGATGAGAGAAAAGGCAAATCAAGGTTGCGCCAGAAAGCAGGCGAAGAGCAAACACAATCAAAAGCACCGCAAGAAGATGAGAATGTGAATGGGAAGAAACGGTCGCCCAATGTGAACAAACTGTTCTACAGACAGCTGAAACATCTACTGAAGATCATCATCCCAGGAATCTGGTCCAGAGAATTTGGCACCTTAGCGTTTCACACAGCGACACTTTTTGCAAGGACGTTTTTGTCAGTGTATGTAGCCAGACTCGATGGCAGCATCGTGAAAACTATTGTCCAACGGGATGTGACCAAGTTTCTCCTACAGCTGACGAAATGGCTGTTGGTGGCAGTACCAGCCACATTCATCAACAGTCTCATCCGCTTTTTGGAGAACCAGTTGGCTCTTGTGTTCCGGACACGGCTAGTTAACCATGCGTACGCCAAGTATTTCAGTGATCAGACTTATTACAGAGTCAGCAACCTGGACAGTCGCTTGTCAAACGCTGACCAGTGTCTGACGGAGGACATCTCCATGTTCACGCAGCAGTTGGCCCATCTGTATTCCCACCTGACCAAACCCCTGCTGGACGTGGCTTTGATATCCTTCACTTTGTACCGCTTGGCTAGCAGCCGTGGCGCCAGTTCCAAGATCCCTACTGCAGTTGGCACGATAGTCATATTCATCACTGGGAACATCCTTCGAGCAGTGTCACCAAGATTTGGCAAACTGGTCGCAGAGGAGGCAAGGAGGAAGGGAGAGTTGAGGTTCATGCATTCCAGAATCATCACTAATGCTGAGGAGATAGCATTCTATGCTGGTCACAAGGTAGTGGATGTGTGTGTGTGTGTGTGTGCGTGCGTGCGTGCGCGCGCGCGCATTTGTGTCTGTGTGTATACATGTATGTATGCGTGACAGGTGATCGGGCATGCATAGACACCAGTTGTCCTCATCTGGGTGCTTCCTGCATAAATGCTTATTGACCATTGTAATCATTATTAGGATTAAGGAAGTGAAAGATGGGGGGAATTTCCACGCCAAAGGCTTTTCTCTTTGCTTTTGTTACTTACTACAGTAATGGTGGGTGGAGTAGTGAACCAGAATGAGTTTTTTTGTGTGTAAGGGTTAAACATCGTGTGAATCAATTTCCTTACGCTTCGGAACAGCTGATGTTCATACATTGTGTAATGTGCAGAATATATATTGTAAATTGAGACTTCACACTAGGCAGCTGTGCACACCGCTGGTAAGATTAGCGGCCTAAGGACCAAGAAAATAGTGATAGGATCCTTGAGTCTCCGTAGAACCCCCTCTCCCCCCACCTCCCCCAACCTTTCCCCAGTCCAAGATGACAGCGATAGGCTACAATAAACATCGCCACATACTAGTGGTGAAAACATTTGATGTCCCAGGCAGGACTCAAACCCCAAACTCTCACACTGGTGGCAGCAGTCGTTACCACTACTCCACCCACCATTACTGTAGTAAGTAACAAAAGCAAAGAGAAAAGCCTTTGGCGTGGAAATTCTTAGAGAGATTTGGGCTTGTTCAGTACAGATGACCACCCTCACAAATGAACCACTCTGTGCCAGATGTTACCACCGTTAGAACAGGTGTCTGCTATTAACCGGTTTGGCTGACTGATTTGATGGTTAAGTTGGTGTTTGATGTCTCCCAGTCCAGTGTTATTTAATTTGGTTGACTGATTTCATGGCTAGTTTGTATTGATGTTTCTCCCCCAAAAGGGATTGCAGGTGGAGAGTGCTGACCTGTCGATCTGTCTGTAGTGTAGGTATTGAATGGTGTTCACCTGGACTGTTCGGCTGGGGTAGCTGGCCCTCTCCCCACAACCTTAAATGTGGTAGACAAATTACTATGAGTGTGACAGATTAGTTTGCACAGCCAGAGGAAAGAAGCTATCATAAGAATTTATAAGGATTCTGTGCCAGTTATAACTCCCGCCAGAGGTCATTTGAGTTGTCTTTGATCTCACAACCATGCACATGTAGTTGCCAGCACAAGGGACATAGTGAATGAGTTATTCTTGCGACCCAGGTGTTAATTAGGTTAATCGCATCAATTTGATATTGACAGAGTCCATGCTGGCTGCCATGCGGGGATCTGCTGTTGCTAGGGTGCAGCAGACAAGAGTACCTGTAAAAAGATCAATAACTGCTCATGGGGAAAGGCGTGAGCAACATTGCTCCATGTACTCTCAATGGCAGTGTCCCCCATAATGAACTGTTGTGCATAACTGATACCAGGGATACTACAGGTTCACGGCACATGCCTTACCCAGGCTGTGTCATGCAACTTTTTATGTATAGAGTCGGGGATGGGGGGGGGGGGGGGGGGGGGGCATAATTATATATGGCCTGGTAGTGGCTCCTGGTACACTCAAGTGGTGAAAGATACATGTATTATAAACATATATATATTACATGTATGTATCGACAGTCGGCACTAAGACTAAAGAGTTTAAAATTTTTTTTTTTTTTTACCCATACTGCAAAGTGCCTTATAAAAGTAAGAAAGAAACTTTGTCACACAACCCATACTGTGGTGAAAATCTAAAGGATGTTTGACCATGAAATGTTTGGGTTTGCAGTATTTATATCAATTACAAGTTTCTCTAAGCAGACACGTGTAGGTTTGGTCCGTCAGCACTCACTCTTCCACATGAGTCGAGGTGCAGATAACACAACCAGGTACACACATACTTATTGACCTCTCCTACGTCTGGTACACTCAGATAGTGAAATATGCATGTATTGTAGTATAAACATGTACATGTATGTGTATGTATGTATACATTATGTATACAATATAGACATCTACAGTCGGCACTAAGAGTTTTTTTTTAACCAAAGGCAAACTGCCAAGTGCCTTATAAAAAGTAAGAAAGAAAATTTAGCACACAACCCATACTGTGGTGAAAATTTAAAGGATGTTTGACCATGAAATGTTTAGGTTTGCAGTATTATTTATATATATCAATTACAAGTTTTTTCTAAGCAGACGTGTGTAGGTTTGGTCCGTCAGCACTCACACTTCCACATGAGTCGAGGTGCAGATAACACAACCAGGTACACACATACTTATTGACCTCTCCTGCGTCTTGTACCAGAAACACAGTAACACACTGTAGAAACAGGACACCAGGTTCACACTGACAATGGTGATAATGATATGGTGACTTGTTGCTGACATTAACTTAAAGCACACCTAATCTGAGATTACTAGGCTTCACAGAAGAACATTTTTGTTTTAGAACTGCCATGCTTACGAGTGTGTCTGTTCATATGAATTTTATTTATTTATTTGCACCCACGATATACCGTGAGGGATAATACCTTTTTTTTCCTTCTTCAAAAGCATGGGTGTGTGTGAACTCACAATGTACGGCGTGCAAGTTTTTATTCTGAAACCTGAATACCTCAGACCTGCCTACACTACACATTGACCATAGAAAACTAAGTAATTTAGGGTTTACTACGCAACTACGCATTTAATTGCCCCACTACATATTTTTTCCCCCTAAATCTACGTAATTTAGTGGTTAGCGTTTCGTCAAATCTGATCTGAAGTTTTGCTTGCGCCGATCCAGCTTTTTGAACGAGCATCATTCAAAGTTTAACGATGTATAAATACCCAGTACATGTAGAATGAAATTTGGCTGAAAAAAAAAATACTGAGATACTATGGTAGTACACTGTAACCAGTCAAATCAAACAAGCCAAAGAATAGAATAGTTGATTTGTAGCTTAAGCAACAAGCTGGCAGTGGCACATTTCGGTTGGGATACGTTAGGACTACTCATTTGGCCAGGAAACTACTTGTTTGGCTTTTGGCACTACTCATGTCATGTTTGGTGGGTAGGCAGGTCTGATACCTAGTAGCTGAGCTGACCACTCACACTGTGTGATTGTAAATTTTTGGCTCCCTTGTGTAACAATGGGAGTCTATGTATTAACCCTCCGTCGTCTGTCTGTCTGTCTGTGTGTGTGTGTGTGTGTGTCCAGAAAACTTTAACGTTGTCATTTTCTCAGAATCTACAAACAGTAGAGGCACCAAACTTGGCATGCTGATAGACTAGCACAAGACCTTTCAAAACATATCATTTTGAATGACCTTGACCCAAGGTCAAGGTCACTAAAGCTCTCTGTTTGAAAATTTTACATTGGCATTTTCTCGTAATCTGCAAATGCCAGAGGTTTTAAACTTTGCATGATGATAGACATTGATAAGAACTTTACAGATATACATGTAGTCAGTGACCTTCTGTCAAGGTCAAGGCCGTACAAGATAGTTTTGTGAAACCTTAACATTGGCATTTTCTCAGAAACAATGAACAGCAGAGGTGCCAAACCTGGCATGCTGATAGACAGTGATAAGACCTATGCACACATACCATCTTAAATGACCTTGACTGAAGGTCAAGGTCATTGAAACAGTGTTCGGAAATTTTACATTTGCATTTTATCAATATCTAGAAGAATCAGAAGCATCAAACTATGTGCGATGATTGACATTGGCAGCACCTTTACAGACAGACCTGTGTTCAGTGACTTTTAGTCAAGGTCAAGGTCATGCAAGCTTTTTTTTTTTTTTGGAAACTTTAACCTTGGCATTTTCTTCAAAACAACAAACAGTAGAGGCACCAAATGAGGCGTGATGATAGACAGCAATGAGACCTACCTTTCTGAATGACCTTGACTGAAGGTCAAGGTCATTAAAGCTGTCTGTTGTGAATTTTAACATTACTGTTTTCGGAGGAACTACAAATGCTAGAGGCATCAAACTTGGCATGATGATAGACATTGATGATATCTCTTTTGAATGACTTTGATCAAAGGTCAAGGCTGTACAAACTGTTTTGGGGAAAATTGTAATATTGCCAGGAACTCAGAGCGCCAGACACATCACTTAGCATGATACTGGATAGTGATAAGAGCTCTACAAACATACTTTTGTGAATGACCTTGACCTGTGTCACAAGGGAGCCATGGAGGCTTCTGCCTCTCTAGTTTGTAAATGATTGTGTTTATGTCCAGATGTTGTGTGAGAGACTGTGTGTAATTCACAATCACATGTGTGTGCATCTTTTCAGCTTGCAGTGCTTTGAGCCAAACAGTTAAGTAAAGCGCCTATATAATACACACATTATTTTATTACGATTTAAATTAATGATTAATAAAAGTCAAACCATCCTTTGTGTCACAGGTAGAGAAACGACAGCTGGAGCGGAGCTATGCCAGCCTAGCGTCACAGTCGCACCTCATCTACCTGAAGCGACTGTGGTACATCATGCTGGAGCAGTTCCTGATGAAGTATGTGTGGAGCGCCAGTGGTCTCATCATGGTAGCTGTGCCCATTCTCACGGCCACTGGCATGAGGTCTGATGGTGAGTGACCTTTGGGCTTCAGCTGATGGTTTGGTGGGGTTGAAAGACATACGATGCAGTAGAATCACTTGCTGACTTTTATACTTATCGTAAGCTGTCATAAAATGATGATCCACAGTTGTGAGAACATGAGCATAGCTGACTGATATTCTGTATTATTTAGGGACCATAGTGGATGACGACCCAGATGGAGGTGTCAGCGAGAGGACGAGGGCGTTCACTACAGCCAGGAATTTGTTGATCCAGTCGGCAGACGCCTTTGAAAGGATGATGTCATCGTACAAAGAGGTACTGTGAGCTCTCACTCTCAGGCGTGCACATACCTTAAAATCGATCATACATGTACACTGTATATGAATGATGGACTTTCCCACTGCCACTGCTACATGGAAATAAAATATTGCTTCTTATGCGATGGTGACTTGTCGGCGTTAGCTAAGCATCTAAGTTGCACATTCATCACAAATGATGTAAAAACAATGTTGTTTTGGAAGCACACACTTATAATAATAATAATAATAATACATAGCTTTTATAGAGCGCCGTTCTCCAACTTCAAGGACTCGCTGCATATTAAAGCACACACACACACACACACACGCGCGCGCGCTATTTACATCCCCTCGGCATACATACAATTTGGCAGCGCAACGAACTCATGATGCACACAGACAGACTTAACAGAGGTTTAGCTATCAAAGGCTTGGCGGAAGAGATAGGTCTTCAGATGCGATTTAAACAGAGGCAGTGAGGTCTGAAGGCGGAGTTCGATTGGCAAGGAGTTCCAGACAGTCGGGGCTGAGAAGCTGAAAGAGCGCTCTCCGGCAGTTTTCATGTTAAACCATTTGACAGTAGAGCTCTTGGTTATGATTTCACTGTTTACAGGGAAGTCATTAGCCAATTGGCAGCCAGCATTTCTCTGAATTTTGCAACACATTCCTATGTCTCTGTCTCTGCAGGTTACAGAGCTGGCTGGATACACATCGCGAGTTTCCCAGATGTTTGAAGTTTTTGATGACATGCAGAATGGCCGCTACAAGCGCAACACTGTCACAAAGTCCAAATCTAAGGTCGCGCATGAGCGCATAGCGGGACCGCTTCTTCAAAAGGGTAAGTGGAGCAGGTCTTCTGGTAAGAAAGCGTTGAAGTCTTTTGTGTCCTCTCTTCTTTTTCTTCTTTTTTCTTTTTTGGGGGGAAGGGGGTGGGTGGCAGGGATGGGGGGGGGGGGGGGGTGTTGTGACACTGTGTAAAACTCTGCAGGTAAAAACCATTAAATGAAAAATTGTATTTGTCTTTCTGTCTAAAGAAGTTTTCTAATCATGTGTTTGTATTTTAATGAAACCGTACAGCAGACTGGCATTAAGAGGAACCAGTAACAGTAGAGACAGTCTCCAGTACACTGACTGATTGAGAGGAACCAAAGCCATTGATATAGTAGGGAATAGTACAACAAAACTAATGACATCATTGACCTAAGTACAACAGTGACAAGGGATGACGACGTGCCAAACTGTGTGACTGGGTTCCAAAGTCATGACGTCCATGCACCTTACTGACTCTGTCTTGTATTCCGTAAGGATCATTTCTGACAAAGTCTTAGAGTGTAATTCTGTTGGGCGAGGTTAGCTCTTTCAAGACGCACTCTCTGTGGCGCACTTTTTTTTTTTTTTTAAAGCAATTTTGAATTAAAATTGCAGAAAACATAGTTTTTGTAACACAGAAATTTTGTTTAAATATCATTGAAAACTCTAGTTCTTCCTTTTTCTATTGGTGTAATTTGATATGCAAACAAATCATGCATCCTACTTTTAGATCAGTGACATGTCATCGAGGGACAAAAGTGGTGTCTGCTTAAGCAGACATGTCAACAAAGAGTTGAGATAGTCAGATTTCTCTATTCTCAGCTTTTAGTAGTTTCAGCCAGTATTGACAGTGATGGTTGTTCACTGCCACACCTGCCGTCGGATGCATTATCTATTAGACCACCGCTCACTGTGTTGGTCGTACTGTCTGTTCTTTCCTTGTTTATTTTACGTTACAGATGTGTTTTCTTCTGTTGCAGGTGAAGTTGTCGACACAGAGACAACCATCGAATGTGAAGATGTTCCCATCATCACACCAAATGGTGACATCATTGTGCCAAAACTCACTCTCAAGGTATCTCATGTTACTGACAGTTTTGTGTGTAAAACTCTGGGTCTAATTTTAGCTTGGTTATGTTTGCTTGATTTGTGTTTGTGTGTGAGTGTGTGTGTGTGTGTGTGTGTGTGTGTGTGTGTGTGTTTATGTGTGATAAATCTTTTTCTTCACAGTCTGAATTTAAATCTGTGTAAGATGCATGGGTGATGTCTGGGAAGTGGAAATCTGGGGCGTCTGAAGAATTGCATGAGGAACAAAACAATTTTTTCCATTTGCTGGTGTGTGTAGGCACATACTGGTGCATGGTCAGTAAAATTCAGTTTTTGAGAGGTTGCTTCTGTTGCAGACTGGTTGCTGAATTACCATTCCACAAGTGGCCTCTGGTCATGTTCACTTTCAGTGTCACATATAATCCTTATTCTGCAGTGGGAAGGGATACGGTTGTAAAATCAGCACTTATTAGAGACTAGAGTTTATATACTGTCTTAAAACCAACCTGCTACTTCCATGTTTATTAGGCCTCAGAGAAACCAGCTTATGATTTGGAACATTTTTGCTTGTGAGTGCTGCACCTGTACCCTTGCAGCAGTCTATCTTAATTATTAGTAGAGCTCTGAATGCAGCACAGTGCCATATCTAGGCTCTGTGAATTGACGAAAATTCAAGTTCTCCTACTCAGCCGTTAGCATTGCTGACCATTAGCTGACCTGATGCTGATTCGCGTTGTGTAAAGTATTCTGTTGGCTTAGTGCCAGCGTGAGAGGCTGTGAACATGCAGCTATCTAAGTGCTGTGATGCTAGACATCACAAACAGAGGTGCCAGCTCGTACCGATTGGCCGTATTATTTTCCACTTAGTTAAGAACGGTTTAGTCGCTAAAAATACTTATCAGGCAAATTTCGAATATTTCAAAAGAATCAATAGGAAGTGCAGCTGTGCATGAATCGAAAACAACAGAATAAGTGTGAGTGTACCACCTTTTAGTTCTGACTTGGACGGCTTAATGTGCATGTGCGTGTATGCACACTCACACCTTAGCGCTGAAACTATAAGCGATATATATATGTACTTTCTGTTTATACATGTGTTTTATTTCTGTGTATGGCAGTACACTGACAAGTGCTAAAAAACACTGACATTCCTGTAAAATAGTACATACACTGACAAACACTTTTGGGGTTTGGCACCTCTGCACCAGTATAGCTCAGAACGATCTGTCATCTTAAAGATCTTAAAATTAGGGTCTTTAAATGTCTGCAGATGGAGAAAGGCATGCACCTGTTGATCACCGGTCCTAATGGCTGTGGCAAGTCCTCGCTCTTCCGTATCCTCAGTGGTCTCTGGCCTGTGTATGGGGGTCGTTTGTGTAAGCCGCCTCCGTCTTCCATGTTCTACATTCCTCAGAGGTTAGCGGTGTGTTCGTGTACAGTCTAGATGCGTCGTAACAATTACACCACTGACTGTCTTTATTATATGAGAGCCATGACCACAAGAATTTTCAGTGGGATGAATAAACTTGTCCTTATCTTATTATCTTTACCTTCTTGTTTTCTGTAGAAAGCAAAGATGTCAGAAGTTGGTCAGATCAGGCAATGTTAACATCAGTAGGCTGATGGATGTAAAGGAAAAAAAATGTACGGAATATGTTCTTGGTAAGTTGTTGAACTGATCTGACAGACGTGTTGTGTTTGTGGATCAGACCGTACATGTCGATTGGCACGCTGCGTGACCAGGTGATCTACCCAGACACTGTGGAAGACATGCAGGCCAAGGGCATCACCGACACCGACCTGGAGCAGATACTCAACACCGTGCACCTTCAACACATCGTTACCAGAGAAGGGGGTGAGCCCACTATTTTGTGCTTACTCATTGTTTTAACCATGTGTAATGTATGACTGTGATGTTTGATTGTCTGTACACTTACCATCTTTAAATCGCTGGGACAATAAAGTATTATTTCACTCAGTCTACCCTAGCTATGACTGTAACTCTAACCGTTTTTTTTTTTTTGGGGGGGGGTGATTTTTTTTGGCATTTTACCTCTCTTTCCGACATATCTGCTGTCAGGTTTCCTTGGCAACCTGCTGAAGGTGCTGTCAAAAGTAAAATACAACATCTGAGGAACTCTTCCCTTAAATTATTTGGCTCACAGGGTTAAGTTGCAATGTCACCACATGATCCAGGCAGCTGGTGCCAGATGTATGATGGTAGCGTCAGTGCAGGAAGGGTTTACGGAGAAGGGTGATAACATATAATCGGCATTCTTTGTGGAAAAGTAACAAGCACTTTGTGTCAAACTTTAGCAAAAGGTTGACTTGTCAACAGAAAAATAAAGTTGCTACATATGGAAAGTGAAGCTGGAGAGTGTCTCTTTTTTTATGAAACAATACTGTGTAGTGATACAGACTGGAGGAAAACAGAAAAAAAAAAGAGCATAAATCTTGATTGTTGAGTGTGGCACTCTTTGCAACAGGCTGGGGTGCTGTCAGTGACTGGAAAGATGTGCTGTCAGGGGGAGAGAAGCAGCGCATGGGAATGGCTCGCACTTTCTACCACAGGTTGGTCCCAGCATTGATCATTTCTTTGTTCCTGGCCTTGGTTTCTCGAGGATGTCGCCTTGTGATCAGGCTTTTGATGAATGTAAGTCCAATATGCACATTTAACAACAAACAAACAGAAAAAGCAACCCCAAAAAATAAATCTCGAATAGCAACAATAAATTTGAAGTCATGCTTATTTTGTTCAGGCCCCTGTTTGCCCTGCTTGACGAGTGCACGAGTGCTGTATCTATAGATGTGGAGAGCAAGATTTATCAGAGCCTGAAGGACTGCGGCATCACGCTACTGACAATCACTCACCGCCCAACGCTGTGGTAAATTATTTCTCTTTTTTGCGCGCCCTCTGTGTGTGTGTGTGGGGGGGGGGGGGGGGGGGGGCAATTACTTGGATTATATTTCATCCATTTTTTTTTTCTAAACATATGCCCATATCAACCTTTTGAAATGGCACCTGGAAATTTTATTTTTTGCAGTCAAAACATTTCATGAGGGCGCTGTGTGCTTCTCAGAGAGAGACATTTCTGTCACTGTGAGTGAGCATTATTACAAATATTAGAACCAATATTATAACACAACTGGCAATGATAACACAGTTTTGTCATGGTTTTACAGGAAGTTCCACACTCACCTACTCCAGTTTGACGGGGAGGGTGGCTGGCGTATGGAGGTGCTCGACACAACCACCCGACTCTCACTAAACGACGAGAAGCAAAGACTAGAGGCTCAGCTCGCCGGCATGCCGAAGATGCAGGAGCGCCTTCAAGAACTGTGTTCAGTTTTAGGGGATGACTCTGTCTTGCTGCACTCCGTGGAGAGCATGGCAGATCTTGAGGTCCTGCAGGACTCGTCGGAGTCACAATGATCGTTTCCTGTAGTTCACGGCAAGAGCTAATAAGAAAGAGCTAGCCACATTTTTTTTTTTTTTTTTTTTTGGGGTAAAGTACTTTAATATTCCTTTGGGGAAAATTGGGTTGCTTTTCTTAGGGTGAAGCACATCACTGCAGTGCATCGTCATTCACCCACCTATCTTCAAATTTTACTTGGGTAAGAAAGCCGGAGGACCCGGAGAGAAACCCCTGATGAGCAGCCTGGGAACCAGGAAAAATCAGTGTCACATATCACGTGGGGTCAGACCCACGCTCAGCATGACTGTGATTGTGGCTGTTCAGTAATGCACCTGTTGGTCAGACGTGCTGCCCACTGAGCCACTGCTCACCCCCTAAGGTCAGGTTTACCTTGATAGAACCCTGCTGAGGGTATTTGCTGCGTGGAGCAAGATTGTGTTGCAGCTTGAACAGTTCTGGGACAGTCACAGACCCGCTGGTTACTCAGCACAGCATGATGGAAACTGGCCACACTGTAAAAAGTCTTGTCAAGTTTGACTGATAAACCCTGATCATTGGGATTTGGTCATGGTAACTGGAAGTGGGACTGGGCCAACACAGGACAGTCCACTCAAGCGAACCCTGGCCTATAGCAGTTAACCTGTGGCTAGTTTTTCCTTATTGTTTCTTGTTCACTGTGGTCGCGACTGGGGTGCGTTTTTGTTTGGCCGAGCTAGTCAGAATGTGCAATGTTTGTTTTTCGGTGCTCCTAGGGTTTTGAAGCTTGCCAGGGCATGGGGATTTGTAAAGTTGTTGATAAAAGTTCTAGAGTTACTCACAATACAGGGGAGGATTCTAGCAAGATTTTTGTTGTTGTTGTTGTTGGGGGGGGGGGGGGGGTAGGTACAATTTACATGAACTTTTAGTACAGCACTTCACAGCATACTGGGAATGGGGTATGGAGCGGTCTGCAGATATAGGCACAGAGGGGTACAATACATACAAAAAAGAAAACGATGAACCATGACTTACAATTTGAACAAGTGTAACATCAGGGAAGCAAATGCTTTAGGATTTTGCAGATAGGTCCCGGTCCAGTTCTTAGAAAGCATAAAATCATCCTATTTGCAGAACCTCATACATGCCACATGACTATCTCAGCACTTACAAAGATTAGTGAGGACGGTGATAAAATGTTAGGTCAGGGAGTACCAGTTACTTGTACATGTTTTGTCTGACATTTTAATGGAGATTGTGACAAATGCCATGACATTGTTTTGCAGTAGATTTTTGAGTAACACAGACTAAGTGGAGATATCGTAAAACAAGGAGATCAAGATGAAGACAGTGTAGGTGGCTTTAAGAAAAAGAAGGAAAAAAAGGCCATGATCATGATGCTCGCATCTAGTCTTTTATCTCACTGCCGTTCAAAAACTGCTGTTTGCAGTTCAAACACAGCATACAACGAAAATGTTGTTCCTTGCATGTACTTTTGTTTGCCGTTAAACCCTGGGTGGTCCTTTCCAGTGTTTTCTATACCAAGCATTTCAGATGTAGTGGTTGTGGCTCATGCACTTGCTAGACAAACAGGACACCGATCTTAGTTTGTGAAAGGAGTGTGTTCGGCATTTTTGCATGTTTTCTGCTGTTCTTCCCAGATGTACACATTTCCTTCGAGTCTCCACTTCTCTTTTGTTTAATTTTTTTCCTTCAAGGACATTAGTAGTCTCTGCTCAGTTCATATATGGTGATAACCATTGACTAATGGAAGTAATTTATGGGAAATATAATGAGTTTTATTTGGGTTTTGTGTGTGTGTGTGCGTGGGGGGGGGGGGGGGGCTGTTTTTTTTTTTTTTTTTTTTTCTGACGTCTTGCCAACAGAGAAAGGGTGGTGCATGTACCATGATTGTTATATGGTTTATTGTTATGGATGAATTTACATTTTTGTTAAATGTATTAATTCTTACATTCCCTGAATCCTGTTCAAGTAGAATTTGTACATTACTGTGTTCTGTCCTTCTCCGACAACCAAGCCATGTTAGGCGGATTATGCAGTGAAACAGTGGTTTCTGTTTTGAATAAAACAAGACGAGCAGTTTTACAGAAAAGAATTTGATATTGTTTCGAAAGACAGATAGTTGTGGTGTAAACTGCATAGCACTGTTTGTTACATATTATAAGTGTATGTACATGTAGTTTCTCGGCACAGAAGAAATTCACCTTCATTTTTTGGTATAGTGTAAGGTTTGTCATCTTCTTTTGCTAAAGAATAGTGGGGAAGGCAAGAGGTTTCTTCTTATTGGTTTTTTGGTTGTTGTTTTGAAAAATAAGTTTGTCTTGTCTCTGTCTCGGGCAGTTGGATATGATTTATTGATTTGGTTGGCAAGTTTTTCCTTCTTGTTGTCAGGTTCTTATTGTTGAGTTGACTTAACTAGTTCACTACTTAAAGTGCAAATGTTTTACATCTTTGCATATGGCAACTGTTGTAAACCCTCCCCCATGTATCCCTCTCCCCCTCCCCCCCCCCCCCCCCTCCCCCAACTGCAAATTTTTCTGTTGTTAAGAAAAGATGGTGTTACTGATGTGAAAATTAACTTGGTACCCATATTCTTTTTTTCTTTTTTTTAATTTTTTTAGTGCATGGCATTATGATGTGATTGTTTACTGCAAGTGTGACACAATCTTTGGGGGACTGTTGAAACTTTTTGATTGCAATTGCTGTTTCTTTTCATCCTGTTAGTTTGTAATGTGTCAGTCTTCCTGTACTGCTGTCCTTATCCATCCCCTTCCTCTGATTACCACGTTTAACATGTATCGAGCTGTCACAGAATACTGTGAATACACTAATGGAGTTTTCAGCGTCGGCTCTGGCTGAGCATAAAGGGATCAGAGGAAAGTCTTGCTTTGTCCATTGTGCTATGAAGCCAGGCTGATCTGAACTCTTGGCAGCGCTGCAGAATGTGAAGTTTCTTTTGTGTCTGTCATGTTCACGATCATTTGCTCATCTGTGACTCTGCATCACTTGAGAACTATGCTGGCAGTGGTGTTACATGCGCCTCTCTGTTGCAAAACTATGCTCTTGCGATGGTCACCATCTTTTCTTCCATCTTTTCTTGCACACCTATTGTAAAAGGTTTTTCACACAATCTTTCAACTTTTTTCTCTTTGTCTTTTGCATACAAAGGGGTTTTCTCTTTTCGTGTACATGCAGTTGTAGCACTTTTCGTTGGTTTAACTCCTCTCTCAGCATGGGTTGTGGTTCCGGTTCCGGTTCCTGTCCATGTTTTGATTTGCGGCTGTTTAATTTGAAAATCACCTGCATGCACGCAAATACACACTGGAAAGCCGTGGAAATACCAGGCTGGGGAATTTCGGTCAATTGGTGATTTACAGCCAAATTTTCTGCTCTTTCAGTAAAAACAAATCTGAGTTTCAGCCAAAGAAAAGGAAGCAGGAAAAAAGTTGCACACACTGTCATGTATCATGATACATGTAATGCCATATGGGACAGTCGAACTTCATTTTTGAAGACATACCGGTACATGTCAGTGCCATGGTAGTATTTTACTTTTGGGTGCAAGGAGAGGCAACTAAATGCCTTTAAAAATGCTAAAATTTGTTTTCTTAAGTGGGTTGTTTACCCCGTAGACCCCTAGCAGGGTGCTGCCTCTGTACCCCGGCCTAGGTTTCAGTCTTGTTTTTCCCCTCGGCAATTCCCCAGCCTGAAATACACAAGGAAATATTTCAGTCTGTATCTGTTTCAAGTGGCCATGGTTGTATCCTGGAAGTTGTGAAGGAGCCATGAACAGACAAATCTCCGAAAGACTTAATCTGGGAGACAGCCAAAGGCAGTGAAGAGCAAAATTGTTTTCTTTGGAAACAGGTCCGATGTGCTCAATTCCTCTTCTCGATGACGACTGGCCCTGATGGCTCAGTGGATTCCTGCATCCGGATGAACAGCTCGGCATCACATGGGTCTAGATGATGGCCAATAACCTCCTCCACCCCAAACCAATCCTCTCCTCTCCTTTTCACTTTTCCCCCATGCTGGCTACTTAGTACTACATGACTGTATTGTGGGTACTGACAAGGTGACCAGATATCTGTTGCCCATGTTCTGGAGGGGAAATCTGCCTGGCTTATGGAGAATTGACTACCAGCGTGACCATTTCTTGCAACTTTCTTGTTTAGCACTTACCTATTCAGCGTTTCTCACTTTTATGTATCTTGTGCACAGGCTGTAGCATTTTCTGCGTTTTGTATGATTTTAAACCATGCCTTTTGGGGGGGGGGGGGGGCACATTTTTTTTTTTTTTTTTGAGTAATTGCTCACGGGTGTAAATTTCAGTGTTTGTCGCCAATGATTCATGCACAGGTGAGATTGTACGCACAAGAAATTTGTGTGGTGAAAATAGCCCCGGTAATTTATTGTTGTGGTAGTGTGGATGTAGTATTGTGTGTATGATGGTTGTGCTGGAGGTTTCCTCTTTCTGCACTTCGTTGGACAGTTCAGCGTCTGTCACCTGTGGAATGTATTGCCATGGCTAGTCTGCACAGGTCATTTTGCAGGTACACATTACATGCATTTGCCTTGAGTCTTGACTTAAAAGGAGTTTGGAATTTTAGAAAAAAATTGTTTTTGTATTCGTTCCTCAAGAAAACATCAGATGTCAAGTCCATCCCATTTTGCCCTCCCAACACCTAACCTTCAAGAAGCTCGTTGTGCACTAGCTTTTGATAGAATATGTTGGAGCGGGTTCATAATTATGTTCATGCTAACAAGCCAGATGAACAAAATGATCTCCAAGTTATCCTTCACCATTCTTCAGAGGTGTACGATACATAACCGTCGGACCATAATTTTGCAAATATTTCATTGAAACTTTGATTCAGTATTAGATATCAAAATGTTATGACAATAATTTTGAAATATAATATTTTGTAAGGGTAAACATCTTTGTCCGTCCTGTTACATATAATAGTGAGTGTAGTTGCATGGAAGACATGATAGAAATACTGGCTGAAAGCCTGGGTGCATGAGTACACTGGATGCATACTAACGAAAATCTATGATTTTGGTACAAGGATACCCACGAAGAAGTTCATACAGTGTAGTGTAGCGCCTGGTAAGGTTAAAAGCCTTCGCAGTAGTCCAGTCTTCCTGTTCACTGCTACGAATCAGGCAGCACGTATCCAATCAGTTTTAATCACTATTGATTTAATATGAGAGGTGTACGAGTCGCTGTTGTGTTTAGCATGTGTGTGTTGCGCGTGTCTCGTGATTTTACTTTTATTTTCCTGTCAAGAAAAAAAGGTGCCAATCATGTAGATCATTAAATCAAGAAATGAATGCTCACAGCACAATGCATGACGTTTCCAGAAATTTTGTGAATTAAAAATTTTACTGCACTTTGATGGTGGTGAAGTTTTGTTTCTTTGTATCTGTACCGTTTCACAGAAGGGAATGGCAACATGCTTACTTACTTACTTAGGCCCCTGGCTCCACGTGGAGCATAGGCCATCGACAACCCTTCGCCATCGCACTCTGTTCTGGGCTATTCTTGCCACTCCAGTCCAGTTGGTCCCCTGCTTATATAACTCTGCCTCAGTGTCCCGCCTCCAGCTGTTGCGAGGCCGGCCTCTCTTCCTTTTCCCCTGTGGGTTCCATGTCAGGGCTTGGCGTGTGGTGCTGGATGCTGGCTTCCTGAGGGTGTGTCCAATCCAGCCCCACTTCCTCCGCAGGATCTGCTTGGCCGCTGGTTCCTGCCCTGCTCGCTCCCACAGCTCTTCGTTCCGGATCTTCTCTGGCCATCGGATGTTGAAGATGCGCCTCAGACAGGTGTTGAGAAATGACTGGATCTTCTGCTGCATCGTCTTCGTTGTCCTCCATGTTTCGCATCCGTAGAGCAGAACTGACTTCACGTAATGGCAACATGCATCACATGTATATTGTTGATGTCCTTGCAGGACTTAGTTTGTGCTCTGTGATAAAAATTGCATTTCAAAGGTTTTGGCAATGACACAAACATTTTCTAACAGAAACAAAACATGCATGCAATGGACTGTCAACCACATTTCTCACACAAATCAGTTGTAACACTCAAAATATTTGCTTTTGATAACATGGGTTTATTCGGCAATACATGAACATGGTATGTGCTGGTTTACAACTGTTTCCAGAAAACAAGAAGTGAACGAACAATGGTAAAGACAATGATACGGTGATACAATGTAGGAAAGAGGAAACAAGATTAACTGCTTCCACGCACTGACAGAAAAATGACTTGCTGTGCAGCTAAGCCACAGAAACTGGTTGCAGGGTTTCAGTTCGAGCACATTTCAGTGCAGTTACTGCTTTGAGCAAAAACCAAGGACAATCCAGGAACACAAGCACTGCATACAGACTGAGATGAAACAAAATAGCGTGACAGCGGAACAGTCACTTGTGGTTTACACTGATGCTTCTGGAGTACTGGCCTTTAGTCTATTTATTACAGTGATTACATTCCAGGAAGTAGTCAACCTGGCTGTCACAAAGCTGGCAGTGTAATCGTATGGTAAGGCAAAGTGTGACACTGGGGGCTATTTGTGTTGGACATTGGTCCTAGACCAGTTCATTTTCAAAAAGTCTGACTACCTTTTTACAAAGTCAGACAGTTGTCTTATTATTTCTGAGCCCAGGCAGACAATATTCAGGACAAATGCCCGATGTATTGTCAACCAGATCATTCTGTCTGATTAGTTCCCACAGACATGTAGCCCTGTGACGACGATTACAGTATGATTGACAAGAAACGGAGATATGTAAAGACTGTTGCTAGATTTGGTTCAAAAAGCAATTTATGACTCATGATCTGACAGAGATCTCCTAAAAAATCTGCAGGCTTACTTGGCACATCATTTGTTTTTGTAAAAAATCCTGACACTGAGAAAGTTCCCCACAAAGTTTCAGTTCAAAAGCCATTTGTCAGTGTTTGAAGATCTAGATTTTGCTGCAGATTGTAAATTTATGATGTTTTATTCGTTGTTAAATGCTCTCATCCCTAAAATTCAGGGCCAAGGTCTACAAAAAAATGAGAAAGGTCTTGCAATAATCTGTTTTGGCCTCAAGCAGCACTGAAAAACTGAACAAATTTATGGTAGAGGAAAACAAAATGTGAAGCACAGGAATGGGGTGGTGATTTTCATGAGCTTAAGGCGCCTCTTAACTATGCCCGAAGAGGTCCTCGCCGAAGACATCCGAATTTCTTCGCCTTTGTTCCGCGTGGCCTCTACGTACTAACTAGGCGTCAAGCATCCGTGACATGTGACCAAAGGAAAATGTCAATGGCGCCGATTGTGAGCTTACCAGTGAAGTGCGTTTCGTAGCAACTGTAGCTTTTGAGGGAAATCAAGGGGTTACACGACAATATGGCTTTACGCACTCAAAAGGGCACTATCTGAACTAATCAATGTGACCCAACTGCACCATGAATTGCATTAAAAACCGAAATAATCACCAACGAAACCACTGAACCGACAGACATTTACGAGCCGGTACACCAGCGTAGCAGACGGTCACCAGCACACGGCGGAAGAAAAACGTCATACCAACAACGTCGCGGTGTTGCATCAATTTTAGCAAACAAAATCAAAATTCTACACTACCTCAGTAATCAGAGTGACGCAAGTGAGCTATGAAAGTTATAGATGCCTGAAATATCAGCGACTAGAACTTGACGTTGACTCGGTACTCAGATGCGGCGAGCCGGACTGTCGCACACCCACCACCACGCGAGCAGACGGCATTAGCATGCGAAGCAAAAACGCCGTAATTACAGATATTTCGCATTCTTACTTCACCTGTAGCATTGTAAGTCGAATGTACACTATCCTTACTAATCAATGTATTCCAGCAGCACCAAGAAACTTCTTCATTTGCGAAATATTAATGCTTGTAACTTTGAACCGACACCAGCCATGTACGAGCGCGACCCTCCGCCATCTTGAAATCAGATAGCTGGCGAATCTGGACCAGCCAATCAGATAGCATCTGGCGAAATCATTCGCGGTTGATCGGGCTACATCGCATTGCATGTTGAGCAAAGCCCGAACAGTCCAAACTCTCTTTGCGAGGCCCCAAAATGTTTCCAGCGAAGCATTTTTGCTTCGCTCTTCGGGGTTGATCGGCTATAGTTAAGACGCGCCTTTAGTATGCACATTAGATGAACGATGCACAATGAACTTGATGACAGACAAATGCAAGCTTGTGCGTTATGACATCAGTATGAGTACAGCACATTTCATCAAAAAGTATAAAGTTAAGTATGGCACACTTGTAGTAAAATTTGTGCTTTGAGTACATTACACGGATACAGCTAACTGAAGCCGTACATTCTACCTCTGCGTAAAAAAATGCTACAAAGCATTACGAGGTACATGTATATTGTTGGTACAGTTTTATGGCATTGTGGAAGTTCAGGAAACCCATGGCAAAGAACCATAAGCAGGAATATTGACAGTGAATTTAGACCAAAAATAACAGCAGCGCTACTAAACCGAAACACCTGTCTGCACACTGCTGAACATGACAATGGAAGAATGACAACCTCCCACACACAGCAGAACCATACAGTGGAATTCGTGGCAGAAAATGGAATGCTTGGAAGCGACAGTGATTTTCACCCTGGCACTGTAGTCTGTAGTCCCACATACTGTTTTGTCACACAAACCCACACCAGCAAAAGACAGACTCAAAGTCCAGCTGAATCCCAACAGAGATTCAAGGACAGCATGGTAGTAAAAGGTCTCCCCTCTCTCTACTACGCTACTGCACAGTTACCTTTGAGCATTGTGCTTGCTCTAGCCCAAAGGTAGAGGATCTGAGATCTAAGAAAAATTCAAACCGTGTAGACAGAACTTAATGAGTAAGTATAAGTATTTCGCTGCTGTAGTCAAATGAGCAAAATAACTGTCCGATATGGAAAAGAAGAAGTTGATGTCAGGTTTCTGAACAATTGTTTTTGGTGGGTTTTTTTTTCCAGAAAAGAAACTGAGGCCCCAAATAAACCAGACAAAAAAGTACTTGTACATCAATTGCTGGAAGTGAGCAGACTACATATATATGTGTAGGACTGGTAAGTGTAGGGAAAGAACTGAAATTTGAGGCGGATTTTACAGTACACACATAGGGAAAGAACTGAAACTTGAGGCGGATTTTACAGTACACACATAGGGAAAGAACTGAAACTTGAGGCGGATTTTACAGTACACACATAGGGAAAGAACTGAAATTTGAGGCGGATTTTACAGTACACACATAGGGAAAGAACTGAAACTTGAGGCGGATTTTACAGTACACACATAGGGAAAGAACTGAAACTTGAGGCGGATTTTACAGTACACACATAGGGAAAGAACTGAAATTTGAGGCGGATTTTACAGTACACACATGCATCAAGTCCAAATAAACCCAATTCTTGAATGCTTGGCACTCGTACAAGGACATTGTCATATCACACAGCTAAAACAAATCGCACTTCCGCAATCTCTTCTTTGGCATACTTTGGTCCAAACGTGAGAAAACTTCACTTTGAGTATTGCATAGTTTGCAAAATATTGCATCGCAAAAAAAAGTATACACACATACAAAGAGAGGGAGAGAGAGAGAGAGAATGGAGGGAGAGAGAGAGAAAATGGAGAGCGAGAGAGAGAGAGAGAGTGAGAGAGAGAGTGAGAGAGAGAGAGTGCGAATGGACACAGGGAGGTGGGGAGATGGGAGGTAGGGGGAGAGAGAGAAACTGAGCAAGCAAGCTCAACGTCATATATTTATACATTATAGAACTCTGTTCAATATGGGTTTTTTTTAAAAGTATTTACATATGCTGGAAAATGTCCTGTTCAATATTGGTTTTGAAAGTATTCATCAGAAAACTACTCCTTCGAAACTTTTTTTATCTGTTGTCAGACAACTTGCGTTTCTGAGTGGAAACCAACAACAACAACAAAAACCCAGACAACAACAACCAAAAAACCCAGATAGTTCAGGTATATGTATACATGTACAAAATCATTTCTTGTCGCTGTTTTTGTCAACACTGGGTCCCACCCTGATGATATGTGACGTGACCGACTGACAGCTCTGCATCCACTGTCGTTTATCGTGTTCGTCGTTTGCCATCAGAGTGTGGGCCTGACCGAGTGAGCTGTCTGTGAAGGATATCCGGAACACGTTACGAGCTGCAACAAAAACACAAATTATGTCATCGTACAAAAAGCTCTGGTGGGGGATGATGATGAAAGTAATTTATCATTTCAGTGCTTGCTAAGGCTGGGTCAGTGTCAATCTGCTTTACACCTGCAGTCAAATGCATGATGGACACACGTAAAAGTGAAGATTACTTGTAACACATCTGAAAAGCAGTGGTAAGGTAAAAAATTCTTTTGCATTTGGCAAAGAAGTTGAATATGATACAGGAATGCCTAACAGAATAATATCACTTATTTTATCAGCATCCCTGCCAAGGTAGTAGGGTCCGCTGCCATGTTTGATAATCACATGTCTACAAACCATGTAATTCAGACATCATGTAAAACCACCTGAGCATATTTGAGCAAACCCTGAACTAAACTGCAAAATTCTCTGAAACCTTACCTGTTTGTCCCTGTCCGAAAGCGCTGCGGAAGGATCCGATTCTGATCTCCCCATCAGGCAAGTCCTCAACAACTAGCTGTGAGACGGGGATGGGCTGCCTGTAAACCTGAAGACCTTGACTCGTCGACCTGGCCACCACTGCTGCACGCTCAAATAGGAACAGCTGCAGTTTCTGCACACGAATCAGGCCAGTGTTAATGGTACATGTATATAAGCCGTGGACTGTTGACACATTGTGAGTGAAGCTGGAGTTATGTAATCTGCAGGGATCAGAACTGATGAAGGAAAAAACAGAGGAAAGTATTTTCTGAATCAGAGTCCAGTTTTGCACCCTTCCAGTGGTGTCCAAGGACGTATCAATGTTTTGCTGGTCATGTGTATGAGATGTACTGAGGTTCAAACAAAAATGCTTCTAGCACCACTGATCACTAAACAGTACAGATAAGCTTGGATGTGACGAAGCGTGGGATACACCTGAAACTGAAAACCACTGTAAATGTACATAATCATATTGTCTCAGTACTTACGCTGCCTTTGTTGTTCTTGACGGTGCCACGGCAGATGAGGGCCTGTGATTCTTCTATTTCAGGTATCCTCTGAAACACATGCAAAACCATTCATCAGGAGACGTTCCTCCAAAGGCCTCTGCGCAACAGTCATTACTCGCATTATGCGCATGCATAATTACACATATATATATATCCTACAGGGTGTGGACAGAGAGCATTCAATTTGTGCTCACAGCACAGGTTTTACTATGGTCGTGTGGGTTTTTTTTTTTACTATTTAATAAAGAACAATAACTCTCACATACAAATTTCATTCATTTCATGCATTGTAACACTGATTTTCAAATAATGTTCTAGTCTTTTTATGGAAACTGACCTGTTCATCGTAGATGTACGTGAGCCTGGACTTGTAGAAGAGGCACTCTGATCTGCCGGCCTGTTTGTCTGCCATCTGTATCACCTTGTCCAACTGCTCAAGCTACAGGGACAGAAGACAGGTCATGTATCATTATACATATATATATATACAGCTTTATACAGCTAAGCAATTCAAAGTCACACACAAAGAGAAGGCCTGCACACAGGCTTTGGTGATTTGGAGAGCAAGGAACTTGTTTGTTTTTGTTTTTTTTTCTTTAAAAAAAAAAATTAAGATAGCAGAGTAAGGTGAAAAGAGCTAAGTCTGTGTTATCCCTGTCCTCCGTTTTTCAAATGATCCATGCAGGAATCATCAGACTTATCATTCAGGGACAAACAACAGGTCACACACAAAGAGAAGGCCTGCACACAGGCTTTGGTGATTTGGAGAGCAAGGAACTTGTTTGTTTTTGTTTTTTTTTTCTTTAAAAAAAAAAATTAAGATAGCAGAGTAAGGTGAAAAGAGCTAAGTCTGTGTTATCCCTGTCCTCCGTTTTTCAAATGATCCATGCAGGAATCATCAGACTTATCATTCAGGGACAAACAACAGGTCTGTGCTGGAAGTAAGGAAGTAGAAATAAGTGGAAAACTTACAGCGCTTTCCAGCAATGTTGCATCCTCATGATCAGGTGGAGTCTGAAAAATACACAGAAATTTTTTTTTCTGTAAACACAGTCATTCCAATTACGCACGGTAATGTGTAAAATATGGACAGAAATACGAAACTGACGCGAATAATGTAAGCCACTACGCTCCAGGGACGCACACGTTTTTCTGGTACTGCCCTGCCCAATCAAACGATCTTTGCTCAGAATTGACAGCAGAATAGTTGCGTGAGTTGTAACGAGTTATGATTCAACTTGAAATGCAACAACTGGCCAGAAAAAGAGACGGCCAAGTCCAAGTGTGTTGAAAATGTGAACCCAGTGCCAGAGGGACCCTTTGGTGTGAAAGCTATTGGAAACAATGAATGAAAAGGGGAAAAAAGGATGTTTTCCCATAGCCGTCCTCTACCGTGCTATGGATTACCAACAGAACTAGGCAGATCTCGCTAGACTCAGCATCAGTGAGACACAGTAAAGTACATAAATTTATTATGTATCTGTAATTCAAGGAGGAAGGTTTCAGGCGAAAACGTCCGAATGAGAGTGTTCTGAATTTCCTCAAGTACCTCAGTGGACTATACTGCAAAGTGAACTGACCTGTTTGAGAATGGCCTTGATCAGCAGTGGGTACTTCACAAAACGTCCTCTAGCACCATCTGCAGCAAAAAAAAAAACAAAAAAAACATCATCACTGATTATTCAGCATCAAATTACCCAGTGTATGAAATCTAACTTGTTTGGGTTCATCCTACAAATCAATGAAACTCACACTCACAGAAGACATATAAATGCATATAAATGGCACAATCATTTGCACAAGATACATCCCCCCCTCCCCCTTGATTCAAAGATGCTGAAATTCTGTTTAAAAAAAAAAAAAAAAAAATTCTTGACAAGTTAAACATGTCTAACCTGGACATGCCAACCACCTTATGTCATACTACAGATGCAAGAAGACATTTACTAACCAAGAAGGCCCCACAAGTCCAGTTTCCTGCTGAACGGAGACTCTTGGCAACGCTGCAGGAAGTCGTCCACAGCTGGGTCGTTACGTTTCTCATCCAGCAACGCCTTTCCAAACACCTGGTTTGCGCAGAAATCTATGTACACCTTCAACTGAGGCACCTGTAACAAAACACAATATTCAACAATACTGCATTTGGTTCAGAGACAAATAAGGAGAGACAAAATAAAATATAATTTATGAGGGGGGAAAAGGAAGAAAAGAAAAAAAAAAGAAGCAGGTAATAAAAATAAAAAAAAGGTTTGTGCACAAAAATTCTGCATTTCTCCGATTCTCCTCGCACCGCATCTTACAGCACAGGTTTTGTTCTGGTGCTAGTATACACTGGCGTGATATGATGCCAAAACAACATACCCAGTCCAAAAGCTGCTGCCCAACGCCTTGTGTTGTGCCATCTGTCTGCCTCTGTTGTTGTAACCTGGAGGCCAAATCCTCATGGACAGGTATCAAGTCATCGATGGGGCCGAAGATCTGCTCCAGCTCCCCCGCTGAACACAGGTGAAGGGTCAGCATACTGTCTCGGTACAGCTGCAGCAAACACAGGGCATACTGTTAAGAAGCTGATCCTTTGTCTCCCATAAAAGTCCAAAAACAAAAGTAACTGACTGTAAGTTGATCATATATCATGTGGATGATTACACAGGTGGCACCACAGGAGCCGTAGTTCCCAAGCCTGGTTGACACCAGGATATTTATAGCATTAACAGGAAGTGCGAAATGCGGCCCTGTCCCGCAGTCTCAAACAACATGGACCTCCAGCATAATAATAATACCATCAACCTCATCATCATGCATAATAAAAATTGCCCCAGCTTCCAAGCCCTATGTGGGTTCCATCCATGACCTGGGAGGGATTACCACTGGAGCTGGAAAAGAGTTGGGGCAGGAAAAAAAGTTCACTAAAATCCAGTAATGCCTTGACCTTTTAGGGGCATCCCAGTTGCAAATGGGTGGTGGTGTTGGTTTTAAAAAAAAATCATATTAGCAAGCAGTAAAATAACTTTTTTATTAAAAAAAATTGTTGAAATACCTTTTTGACATTCTGGAGATCCTCTACCAGGTCCGCCTCCCCTTGGTACAGTTCGTAGATCGCCTAGACAAGGAAATAACACCAAGTCAACACACGGCACTTTCAGTTTGGGATGCTGTACAGTGCAAGTGAGAACCCAGCAAGATTAACGACTCTTTAGTGATTTTAGTTTTTTAAAAATTTGTTTTTCAAGGGAGAACACTGTCTACACACACTGTTGGATAGATCTGAAACTTTTCATGGTTCCCCAGGTGGAGAACACAAATACTGACCATTGTTGGACAGGAGAGTCAGTTCCCACAGAGCTTGCATGGTGAGATTTGTGCTGAAATTTCTCAACTACCAATTCCTTTAGACTAACAAACCAGGATCTCATCAGACGAGTTACTCACCTCTTGTCTCTTAATGTCCTGATGTGTCATTCTGGACACGCTGCTGTCACCAGCCATCATGTCGCTCCACGTGCGAGTCATGCGGCGTTTTGCTGGTGACGGTGAGGGTGTCTTGTACGGTGACACACACTGCCTTGGTGCCGGTGAGCTGGGGATTTTGAAGCTAGACCGCCTCTCCTGCAAAACGACGCACGCAAATAGTGAGTGAATAAAGATGCATAATTTCATGTTGCTAGGCTTTACATAAGGAATCTTATAGTTTGGAATACATGCATGTGTCCATACACTCAGAATTGTTGCTCCTATGGCTCTAAATGCAGTACAGTAACATGAAGTTTGCTGGCAATGTGAGCGGATGATCAAGCAACTTCTCCTTGTCACTGTAGTGACTGAATTGTTTTAGCACTAGCAGTGTGTGCATTTCAGCTTCTGTCCGCTCACTGCCAGCCTCGGCAAGGCTGAACTATGCAAATGGGCCTATGCTTTATGATGCTAAACATCACCTGAACAGTTGCCAACAAACTGTGAGCCTTGAAATGCTAAGACAAATCCCTTTAATGTCAGAAAGGCTGAAAAAAAAAAAAAACTATTTTGGTGTGCACATGAATAAAGTATAAGCAGCAGAAGGTAACAAAGGCTGACATACCTTTTGTTTTTGTGGTTTGCTGGGGGAGAGCAGGTTGACGAGGGAGGATACTCGCAGAATAGAGCGCTTTGACTTCGTGCTCTGCAACATACATAAGATCACCCAAATTTATTAATGTGTTTTGTACAGTAAGAATGAGGATAAAAGAGAGAAAGAGGGAGAGAATATTAATACATGTATGTAAAAAAATGTTTTCCAATGGTTAGTGTAAATAACAAAGTTTCCACAGAGAGAGAGAGAGAGAGAGAGAGGGGGGGGGGAGAGAGAGAGAGAGAGAGTCATTTGCTCAGCGTAATATTGTGAAAGGTTCATGAGAAAACAACAGCAAGTGCACGTAAACTGTAAGAAGCAATACAGTGTAAAAAATAAAAATAAAACAATTCACATGAGGTTTACTCCAGAGTCACACACACACCAAAAACACAAAAAGGGGGGGGGGAGGGGGAGGGAGTGAAGCCAAGCCTTTCTAATGCAGATTTTGATCCCTTTGGAACCGCCTCAGTCCAGTGTGGAAACGTATTATAATGAGCACACTGGATTTCTCTTTTTACATAAACTGTAACCTGAACTTTAAGGGTTGCGCTTCATTAAATAAGGCCCACGGACAACCCCAAATTTGATTCAGTTAAAACAACAAACAAAAAAAACTGAATCACCGACGGTGGGGCCATTAGATTTGTTGGACAGGCAATATCATATCATACAACATAATTATGCCCTCAACCAGAACCTAATCCGCACGATATTTTTTCCCCCCCTCTTCGTTTCTAATCGAGGATCGTAATAAATTACCTCGCAGGCTGGGGATAACGAATCACAAGAAGCACGTAACAATTTCACTTCTGACGCTCCCGAGTCCATTGAAACAGCGGAACGGCCTGACCGGCATCGCATTCGCAGAGAGAAACTCCGGCCGCATACCGGTACATGTAACTTCCAGTTCCACACGGCCGACACCAGTTTCTCCTCCGTCTGCCTCAAACGCAGCAGTTGGTGCCAGTTCCCAGCGTTCACTCCTCCCCCACACATCACATCGACCGTGCACATAGTGATCAATATATTCTGACTAATATCTCACACCCCTGCCAAAAACTACCGGGTCGATTTCTGTTTTACGCACGCACACACACAAATTTTTTTCCGTCAGGAAAATTTCATCTGTCGCCGCGGGTTCCGGCTGGGTGCAAGGTTCATTCACACCAATAGATGTTGGGGAAGATTTTTTTTTTTTTTTTAAATAAAGAAACTTATTTGCTCATTTTTTTGACGTGAGTTTAAGCAAATTCAGTTGCCGTTCACGTCAATACTTGTTTTGTTTGATACAGATCAATCTTGGATGATGCACGTTACATTGGTTTCATAGACACTTGACGTTATCTGCTCATCTTTGACGTGATTTTCAACAAATCCAGCTCCACTTCACGGCAACTGCTAGTGTTTTGTTGATCAGATCAATCTTGTCGGATGCACTCAGTTAGCCTAGCGCCGCTGACGGCTTCATACAGCAGAAGGTAATGTTTCTATGACCGAGTGGGACTACTGCCGCACAGCAAATGACAAGCCAGCAGCAAGAAACAAGCGTCCACAAAAGCACCGCCTGCACAAGACGAGCTGGCTAGTTCGACTGATCGAACTGCTGAGTGTAGGCGAGGGCCGGATAATGATATGTACGACAGCTGTTTGTCTAGCATACAGCGCGACAAATCTCTCTGGAGCCGAGTCGAGAGGCTGGGAGAATCGCTGAGCAGTCCGCGGGGTGGGGGTGGAGAACGAGAAGGAGGGCGTCTGTGACGTATGTAGCGCGTGCAAAGGCTTCCCCGCGCTTCAATAATAGAAACCCGACGTGTTATTGCATTAAAACAGTATTAGCGGAATCCTAACATAGTCCCAGAGAAAGCAAGAGCGAGAGAGAGAGAGAGAGAGGGGGGGGGGGAGCGGGTAGGTGGGTGGGTGTTTGGGAGTTTATCGTCCTTTTCCACCACATACGGGTGATATCAAAGACGGGTCAACGAGAAAAAGGCCAGTACAAATATTTGGCCCCAGCCGGGATTCGAACTCACGACCCGAGCACTGAGAGTACAAACGCTCCACCATTCGGCTATCCCGGCTCTCCGTGAGAGAGAGAGAGAGAGAGGGAGGATACGGGTTGGTCGGGGGCGTTCGACGGGGGATGGTGGTGGTCGGAAAGGGGGAGGAGGGGTTCGAGAAGGGAAAAGTCTCAAAGTCAGAGAGGTTTTGAATACACAAAGTATTTAGGAAAAAATCCTGACACTCAGCCCCGGCGAAATCGCGGTGATCCTAGCTGATCAATTTTTCGCAGCGACCGTTTCCCGCCCATACATCAGTGTCTGCAATTTAATCTTTTTCATTAAAAAAAAAAAAATTCCAGCCAAGCCAACGCCAACGAATACGAATGGCCATTTCTACGCAAATACAAATCGATATAATAATCACCAATGTCTGTTTATCGTTCTCTGTTGACATTAGAATTGATGCCATCTTTCTGTTTGTTTGTTGTTGTTTTTTTTTCCGTTCCTCTTTCAAACGAAAACAGCCGAAACCGGAGTTGTGGCTGAAGTCCCCCCCCACCCCCCCCCCCCCCCACACACACACACCACCACCACCACCAACTTGTGTTAATTAGATTATTCGAAAGAGGTGAGACACGATTACGTCCTAAAGCGCGTAGTTCTGTCGAATTTTGCACCATTTCTGAGAATACCGAAAACCATTATTATTTATTCTGAAAGCAGCCTAAACCCGGGAGTCTCGCACCCCCCTCATCTAGTCTTGTGTTATGTAAAGTTCCCGAGAAAACGGAGACAAGATTACATCAGTCAGCCTAACCCTCTAAAATTACAATTTTTTCTCCCTTTTTGGGGGGACAGTACATTGAACCTGAGCTAATATAGGGCATTTTCCAAAGGATATTTTCGTTAGTTTTTGTTTTACTATTTTTAGGACACACGCGTGGGCACAATGTGTTTGTTCTCGTACTTGGGTTTCCGTTCTGACCAAAAAAACAACAACAAAAAAACCAACGACAACAAAAAACAAACCCAAACCCCACAAAAACAACAACCATGAACACGGGGGTGAAACAAAACGGACGGGCGTTTTTCCGGTGCTGTACCGCTCCACAGCAAATGCACCATCAGTCAACCGGTTCCCACGCGCCAGCACCGCGTTTTTCCAAATTCAAAAGCGCAACAGCACCGGAAAATACAGATCAATGTAAAGACATGAAAAGAAGAAGAAGAAGAAAAAAAAACCACACGATTCAATACCATCACCAAGCGTCTTCTTTCTTACCCCCCCCCCCCCCCTTTTTTTCTTCTTTCTAATTCGTGTGCAAAAAAAAATACAAACCCACCAGAAGCCCACCTACGTGCCATAGTCTGTCTGCCTGTGACAGCTTCCCGCCAGCTGCCACCAATTTACGTCACATGACGACACCAGCTCTGTCTCTAAGCTGGCGCCCGGCTAATTTTGCTCACGACAAAGTATTGTCTTTCCGAGTTTCTCTCGTAAACATCGAACAAAACAAAAAGTCGCCAACCAGGGTCAGCTCCATTTTTTTCCCCCTGCTTCGACAGGTAAACAAGCGTGACATCCCCAGCCGCTAGAAATCAAAGTAAATATGCTTTCCAGTCCGAGGTTTAGAGCATAAATCTCTTTTGTTGTCAGTGTCTGTCTCTCCCTTTGTGTCTACAGCTTCTACTGTTGTCAAATAAAACATGGAACTGTCATTCTCTCTCCCTTTCAAAGAGGGTGGGGAAGACAACATAGGTACATAAGCTTCTAAATCGGACTGGGGCGTGCAGGGAAGGGGGAGGGGGTGAGCGTGGGGGGGGGGGAGGGAGGGCTGGAATTTGAAGGCTGGGGTGGTTCGAATCTCGGTAAAGTCAAAATGTGTACAAGCCTAATACCTAACGTCCTGGAAACACAAACAAGACGACAACCCTGCCCCACCCCACCCCACCCCACCCCACCCGACCCGGGCCCGCAACAAGTAAACCCTTTGGCTACAGTTTTCTCGGTGACCTTACTGGCGGCGGACAATTTTTTTTTTTTTTTTTTGGCTGCCCCAACTCTTTGCTAGTTCCAGTGGTGTTCCTCCCAGGTAATGGGTGGAATCCACGGAGGGCTCGGAATCTGGGGCATTTTTATTATTATTAATATTATGCATGATGATGGGGATGAGGATGATGGTAAGATGATGCTTGATGAGGTCCCTGTGGTTTCGGACTGCGGGACAGGGCCGCATTCCACGCTTCCTGTCATAAATATCCCGACATTAACCAGGCCCGGGAACTACGGAACCTGCGGTGCCGGCCGTGTAATCATCCACATCCTAAGACGTGTCATACTAAGGGAAGCACCCCCAGAGTCGCACCCGTGAAGTGGGTGAATCTCGCCTGTGTGGCAACAGCCTCCCCATTGGGCCCATAGCACACCCGCTCTGGGTAGGAGCCGACTTAGATTGGAAAAATCCCGCTTGCCTCGGCTGGGACTCGAACCCGGGTCTCCCGGTCCATGGTCCGAAGTGGTAACCACTACACTACCTACCACTACACTACTACGATTCCTGTTGGCACATGCAAACCCACAACCAACTCAGGGTCCCCTGGGTCTCATCAGTACGGCCCAAACACGGAGAAAGTTGGTAGAGGAGAAATGACGCCCCCACCTTCTCCGCCGCACCCCTGCGGGTTGAACGTCCGTCCGGCTCCCCTACAACCATTTATTTTTTTTTTTTTATTTATATATTTTTTTTTTTGGAGGGGGGGGGGGGGGGGTCGATGGTGGTGGTGGTGGTGGTGGTGGTGGGGGGGGGGGGTCCCAGCCGGGATATGAACTCACGATCAGAGCATTGGAAGCCCAACACTCTCTATATATGCCCCAAATCGGCTACCCTCCCCCCCCCCCCCCCGGTCCCATTATTAGCCTCCTCAGTGTTGTGGACACGAAGTAGCCTCCCCCTAGCGGATTACGTTGCCGGCAAGATGGATGACTCAACTGAAAAGCCTATCAGCAAAGACATTCGATGGCAGATCACGTGAACACGCGAATAAATCCACACCTTTCGTCCCAGGAGAAAGCAATCCGGTACTGAGTTTCAGCAGAAGCCTGACACACAACTGATATGACACAGATAGGGCTTAGCTCTCTGTAGATGAATTGAACGGTTCCGGAAAAAAGTGGGTCAGACACGTGAGTCACGTGAGGAGTCGTCACGTGCTGGGATGGGACACGTGCCGCCTGCGTCCCAGCTGACTAAACCCGCTTATGACGACAACCGAAGCGACGGTATTGACTTCAGACCGCTCAAGGATCCAAGGCTTGGCTGCTTTATGCTAACTATAGTGTACTCTCTGCAGTCTGCGGAACCGCCTGGGGCCATCTGCCGCTCAATACTGAACTGCATTGTTTATTCTCGGCCCTGGCTAATTAAGGTCGAGGTCTAAAGAGCAGACAGTATACGTAGACTGTACTCTTTTGCGAAACAGCCTGGGACCGTCTGCACGACATAATTAAACTGACTCTACTTATTCGCTGCCTTCAGGCCGAGGTCTACCGTCTAGCAGACAACACGTACACCACGACAATGTCTGCGGGGTCAATGCCAAGAAAACTGCGGATGCCGCGTGTTCAAAATCACGTGTCCACGGTTTCAGTTGAACTTCCTGAGAACTAGGACTTTTCTGGTTGGTTAGTTCAAGTTTGGGTTTTCTGTTTTTTGTTTTTAGTTATTGTTGTTGTTTTTTGTGTACACGATGACGGTTCTCGTTTTTGTTTTTTTTTTCTGGAGGGTGATATCTAAGACGGAAACAACGAAGGAAATACGCCAGCAAAGGTTTCGACTCCTCAGGTCAAAACTCAGTCCGAATAATCCAAGGGCACGTAATTCTTCGCTGCGCTGGGTGCTGACCTGTCTAATCCGGGATTCGAACTCAAGCCCCGAGCACTGACAGTGACACTCACTTTCAGGAATCCACGGCACGGACATGCAAGTAGTACAGATTAAAGAAAGTTAGAACAGTGAAAGTTGTTGTTCTTCTCGATATTACCATGTGTTGACTGCTTTGAGATTTAACGTCTTCTGTCAGCCGCGATCGTGTTTCAACGACCAGGGCACTGGAACTGTACAGCTTTTGGCCCCGTGAGGATTCGGAACCGTCGACCTCGACTGGCTCGAGTCTGACGCCCAACCGGTCAACCCCCCCCCCCCCACACCCCCCCCCCCCCCCCCACGCCGACTCCCCGTTTATACGTTGGAAACATGAGTGAGGGAGCGACTGATGGGCGCTGCATGTAAATCAGTAGCGACAATAATTATACAGATGTGTACCGCTGTCGACGCACGTTAAGTCTTGTGCCGAAACATTTACAGAGCACAAATGGTAACACTAGTTATATCACTTCAAGTGCCCAGACTTCTGCTCCGGTGACCTGGAAAACAGAAGTGTGACCGTCACGCGGCCAAGGCCAGGCCGTTAGAAACGATGTCGAGTTCGTCAAAAGATTATATGCGAAGAAGGAAGCCAGGCAATACTGGGTTTCGAGAACATTCTCCGTCAAGGCTTCTGGAGAGCTTGTCACTGGAGGGCTTCCACCCGAGGACATGACGAGAGAGGCTGTTTACCAGGGTCCTCTTTCTCATCAGGCTACTTTACGCGCAAGCTAATACCACGGGTGCCCAGAAACTACAGAAAACAGCCAGTAACCGTTCCTGTGGAGAGGCAGTGGTGTTTTTTGTTGTTGTTGTTGTTGTTTTTTTTGGGTTTTTTTAATAACTGGATTTATTTTTTACTTTTCTTACTGTGCAGTATTGAAATTTGAATGTCTGTAAATTTTACTCTGTGATTGAGACAGTGGCTGAAATTACAGTGTCAGCGATACTTCAGGGTTGATGGTTGCCGGTTAGATTATACTCACGGGTATAATACAGGTACCTAGAGAGTACATAACACAGCCGAAGAAGAAACGCTTTCCATGCAGGGAAGTAGGAGTGAGTTAGTTATTTCGGGCTTAACGCAGCGCAAGCAACGACTGTTTCTTTCCGCGTGGAGAGGTGACTATTTCTCGTGCGAGTGCATTTCACTACAAATACAATGGCAGAAATATACGTCTGGCATACAGCAAAGCTTGCACAATGATTGAAAATGTGCCATATATCGTGTCAAAACATCACAGGTCTGAATCTGGGGTCAGAGCGGGTCGATAAAAGCGTGCAGGCGTGCGCTTGTTTCATGTACAACCCGAGTGTCCTGGACGGCACGCCAAGAAAAGTAGCTCATAGCTTCCAGACGCCTGGGGTTTTTTTTTCTTTTCTTTTTTTCGTCAGTATCAGGCCGCAAAGTTACTAAAACGGTAGCGATGTGCTATCCAAATGCGATAGTATCACGCAATTCGCCGAGTTAGACTTGCTTTGAAAGACCCCCCCCCCCCTCCGCCAGTTCTCATCCTGTTAAAACATGTTCGGCAGTGTCAGAGTGCAGCAACAGTTTCTGTGTGTGTGTGTGTGTGTGTGTGTGTGTGTGTGTGTGTGTGTGTGTGTGTGTGTGTGTGTGTGTGCGCGCGTAGGCGGAAATAAGCGGCGACACGCTGTACCGTTCCGTACACTCTGGGGGCCGGTGATTTGCAAGTTGTTTGCGTGGACAGTGTACATTGTATCTTCCCTCAGAGTCAGAGCCCACTTTTCAGCACACGTCAACAGACTCGAGGGTCGCCGTAAAATCGACGGTGGGTGGTAAAATATCCGGTCTGAAAGACAAATTCCGGGTAAATATGAGACGGCCAGCGTTGCCGGAGGGAGCGGGCATAATTCTGACTGAACCGGTTGTTATGATGACTGAGCCAGTGAGTAACGTACGGCGCTGATTAAGATCAAAACAGCACACATCATGCACGCTGGGGAATTAAAAAAGACAGAAAAAGGGGGGGGGGGGGGGGGAATGGGAGAGGAAATGGAGGCGCTATACTGTGACCACGAATTCATCCCGAGGGGAACAGCCCGAATTTCCCAGCAATGGGACAACACTGAATAAAGACGGAGTATAAACAGGCATGCTACTCCCAAAAAAGAGTTTTCACTGAAAATCTGGCGCAGCCAGATAATCGAGCCGGCGTAGCCGGCGAGTCTGCTAGGGGGGTCCGGGGGCATGCCCCCCCCGGAAAATTTTTGAAAAAAATCGTTAAAATCTGTGCAATCTGGCGCATTCTGAGTACTTTTTCCAGGATAAAAAAAAAAGTTTACTAAGAAGAAAATCATGTACTTCAATTTCCCTTTGTCGTCTTTCACTTCAAACGATCGGCTCTGCCAATCCCACCTCCATTTGTTTTTCAGCCCTTTGTCCCAGTCACCAGCTTTGTTTCGTTCCACTATGTCGCTTCGAAACATCCCGACTGATGGCTTTCACGGGATCTACAAGCACTGGATAGATTCACAAAACTTGAAAGGCCCTTCACAGATATTCGATTCACACAAGTTTTGCCTAAATGGCATGCGGTATGCCTAAATGGCGGCAAAACCCGAAGAAGAAATGGTTCGCGTAGTTTCATTGGACGGAAACGGCAATCGGCGGCCAATCAGCAAGCAGCTTTGTCCAATGTACCGGAAGAGGCTAAAATGGGAGAAGTAGCAGACGATTTTTTCGCTCGCAGAACTCGGATCACGGAAAGCAATCCTGGAATTCAATCGGACCCGGATTTTTTTTTACTTCACGGATTTTCTCGGACTTCACGGAAATTACAATTTTCAAATTTTCATTTTCGCGGAATTCCGCGAATTCACGGAAGAGTAGCATGCCTGATAAATCTAAATCAAATCAATCAGTGGAAGAAACGCATTGGTGGTTGTTGTTTTGGGGGGCTTGTTTTTGTTTTTCTTTTTTGTTTGTTTTTTGTGTTTATTTATTTATTTTATTTTTCTTTTTTTTTTCTTTTTTGGCGGGGAAGGGGGGGGGGGGGGGGGGGGGGGTCCGGCTGATTTCTTTTCGATACTTCGCAAACCTATGCAAAAAAATCGTCCGTAATCTCACAGGTGCAAACCGGCAAAGTACTTGGAAACTGCGGAGAAAAGAAAGGAAAAAGAAAAGCAAAGATAACCGTACTGTCATGCCAAAAAAAAAAAAAAAAAAAAAATTACTACAGTTCCTTGGGGGCAAATAATGTGTAAAATGCCTAAAACTCACTCAGAGCTCCCATGTTGAGGGATAAGACCTACCCGTGCTAAAAATAAAGCAGACGGACTCCAATCAAGACGCAGCCAGACCACTGAAACTGAAAATCTGCCAGTATCGGCAATATCCGTCCACGACGATTTGTCAAATTCAGAAATATCACCAGATATTGCCATCGGGGCGAAAAAGGAAGGACGAACTAACAGTTTAATGGAATACATAAATTAGAAAGATGGGTGGCTGAATTTCTCTTGAAAATACTAATGCGACCGACAAGCTCAAACAAGGCACGCCCGAAGGCAGGCGTGTATACTTGGTGCTTCTTTTTTGGGGGGTGGGGCGTGGGGGAACGGGGGCGGTAAGGGGGAGGGGGGGGGGAGCGGTGGTGGTAGGAAGCAAAGAAAAGACGCTTCTCCTTACTAGACCTGAAAAGCAATTTTTTTTAAAGCTGAAAGACACGAAACAACAAACAAACATTCACACACAAAAGAAAAAAGAAATAAAAAACCAAACAAAAACAAAAACAGGAAACGTCTCCACAAAAGAATACTACATTTCCGCGCCCACCCTCCAATTTCCTCCCTGCGTCACTACTTTCCATTCACTCGCCCGATCCCACGAGTACGCCAACTGTCTCTCTCTCTTTCTCTCCGGACTCCCGCAGGCAATTATGAACACAACAAACGGGAAAGAGATAGGTACAGTACGCATCCTGAGATCACGGCATGGGTTGGTCGCATTGTAAGACGTGGCCCTCCCCCCCCCCCCCCCAAAAAAAAAAAAAGCAGAGAGAGAGAGAGAGAGAGAGAGATCACTCAGGTCTGAGACATCGGCACTGAGCATCATGCAGATCTGAAAGAATTTTGCTGTGTAGACGTCTAGACGACACGAGATGAGCGCACTCACGACACTAAGGCTCCCCAAAACAGGCAAATCAAAGAGAGAGAGAGAGAGGGGGGGGGGGCAACAACTGAGTCTAAAAGTCAATTCTTCTGTTAACCTGGGCCCTGGGTTAATTTAACCCACGGCTACGGGCCTAACCCAGACTAGGACAAAATAAACCCCAAAACAAAATTAAATTAAAAAAAAATAAAAGGAAGCGAAGAAAGGTAGGAAAAAATCATTCTCTAACGGCTTATGCACCACGGTGGAATGGACCCGCTTCCTGGTTTAAAAAAAAAACAAAAAAACCTAGAGCTAGTTTAGTTCGAGGTTAGACTCTAACCCTGTGCTAAAATCCCTAACCTCGACTTTCACATGCGGCCCCTGGGAACAAGACAGCACGTGCAAAATGGAAAGTACCGAGGTCAAGACACAGGTTAGCCGTGTTGTTTGTGGAATGTTGTCCTTCCATTGACGCCTGCTTTGTGTTCTACAACCACGTACCATAAAAGGCAGCGAGAGAGAGAGAGAGAGAGGTGGGGTAGTAGTGAGCTGGGGGTCGGTGGGAACTGAAACGAGATTTTACGACCACCCCAGCCAAGGATACATGCCATCTACAAAATCAATTATTCCAGCAGTGAGAACCTGGGAACGAGACCGCACGTACAAACTGGAAACTCCACTCCGCCACCCACTTGAGACACCGATCCTATTCCGGCACCATCTGGGGACCCCGAGGTGTCCATTCAGCAGGCAGGCAAGCTCCCCCCCCCCCCCCCCATCCCCAGCAAACCCCGCGCCAAGCAATCAAACAAACAACCCGATTCCCAAAGGGATCAGGCTCCATTCGATCCCAATGTTCCAAGAATAACATTACCGGCGGAGGATGCCCCGACCTGGGCCGCGTTTCTTACGGAAAGGCGCTCGCGGGCGCTTGCGAAAGTCGCTTTGCCTCGTTGGGAAACGGCCAATTAGAACCAAGGCGCTTTCAAAATGGCGGCGGAATCACGAACACTGTTGTTGGCAAGGTTGAAAAGGAAGAAGAAAACTCTAGTGCTCGCAGCTATCAGTCATCTTTTGAGCGCAGAAGACGACGTTTTTGGGGAGGAGCAATAATTACTGGCTTGGAGCATGATATACCGCTAGTATGCATGTTCTGCTCGATGCAAAACGGAGACGTAAGGCACCATTACGTACTCACTTTGACCACTCCTTCCCCACAAACACGCACGACATATCCCTGAATGACTGGCGACCACGGCCCGGTGCAATTAGGGAGGGTTTGCAAGCCGACTTTCGTGTCCGTGTGGTGGGGGTTCCCTGTTTATTTTTAGCGCGGGGCCAGTGCGCGTGCGCGTAACCTCCCGACCTTGTTTCTAGGTCACGAACTCGAGAATTTTCGTGGTGAGAATCGCAGTTTTGACGAAAGTTTTACAAGCAACTTTGGTGAGTGTTTTTGTCTGTTTATACGGGGTATTTCCGTCGGTGAATGAACCTGGTTTATAAACATGCCTATAATGCATATCATTCGTGCCTTCATGGGTGTTTAGGGGCTGTGTTTTGATGTTGAAGTGATCGGTTTCGAAGTCTGTCTCTGAAGCTCAAAGAAACGTCGTCTGCTTGACTTGCTTATGTGTGTCGTTGCACAGTGAACACTGAAAAGATTATAAAGACTGTTTTTGAGTGAAGAAGTAAATTTTATGCTCATTTTGGGTTGTTGCTTTAGAAATGGAGGTTATCTTGACATTTCAAAAGTCTAAATCTAACTTGAACTTCAGTGGTCTGGGACTCGCATTTCAGTTCAAAACTGAAGGTAACCTTACCGTTGAAAAAAAAAAGAAAAGTAAGATGATTGAAGCTGATGTTTCACTCTGAAACAAAATGAAGCATGCGTACCGTACAAAATCGAAGAAATCGTATCCGAAATTGAAGAATCGCATTCAAACACACACGCTGCGCTAGCTATGGCGGGGAAAGCAAAGCCGTTCAAGGGAGGTAATCCTCCGTGACGAAAATTCCGCGAAACGTTTGCAGCGCAAACCCTGAGTGCTGTCCGGTGGTGGTGAGTAACGCGTGACGTCAGTTGGCCTCGTTTTAGCTGCGCGCAGGGTCAAAAGGTCACTACCACACGGACACGAAAGTCGGCTTGCAAACCCTCCCTATTAGCTCAAATTATTTTCGTATACTATTCTGCACAATTACAAGTTGGGACAGAAGGTCTCCATCCACCCGCAAATTCATTTTAAGCCATTTCTTAGTTCCACTTCAACGAAGCCTTCGGTGGGCGCCGCCATCTTTGTTTACATAGAAACTGACCACGTGACCTTTTGCTCGCGGCAAACTAGCTTCAGACTTAGTGCGCGGGCGCTTTTTCCGCCCGCCGCGGGCAAGGTGCCTATAGACGGTTTCATAGGAAAGCGCCCCGGAACGTTTCGAAGCGCCCGCCTTAAGAAACGCGGCCCTGTAGATAGCGCCTGGGTGGTAATTGCTTCACAGCGTGGGTGTTGGTATGACGGGGAAACCCTTAATTTGCCCGTTGCCCGTTACAGCATCGTTTACTTTCAAATACATGGTTCCCCTCCTCCGCCTTCCAGTTTCTAGGCTTATAGTCAGAACTGGAGATTCACTTCACTTTTTCGTTTTCCTTCTTTTGCTGCCGTGAATCGGTTTCAGGTCAATCAATATCTGTTTTCCCTCCTCCGCCTCCACTTGTTACTCAGAGTTCGTATTTCACTTACACTTTAACATTCTCCCCCTCCCTCTCTCTCCTTGCAGAATCAATTTCAGGTAATACGGTTGATTTTTTTTTTTTCAAAGATGCGAGGCGACTCCAAAACACCAAAGACTCCGCCTACGGACATACTCGGACCTTCTCTCTCTCTCTCTCTCTCTCACAGAGCTCTCAAATGGGAGCAGTCCGTACGTATAAGCTACCTCTCTCTCTCTCTGCTGAATCAGTATAACGTACTTGATTATTCGCTTGAATTTGTTACGATGGAGGCGATCATAAGGCTTCAAGGACAGCGACGAACAAATGGTGGAGGCGGTAGAGAGCGCCTACTGAAAAAATTCCAGGAAGGGGGGTGGGGGGCGTGGTTGTGGTACAGGTGGTTTCAAATTTCAACTCCCACGCGCAATAACTGAATAAGTGTAATGGAACTGGCTGAAAACGGAAACCGCGAACCTAAGGAATTATTGATGAAGCACTTTTTCGAACGGATGCAGGGCCCTTCCAATGGGTCATTTTTATCCCTGCCGGACAACGAATTCCCTCATCTTTAATTCATACAATAAATGGTATTATTGTCTTATCTCTGTGGTTGTTCTGGTGTCGGCCATGTATGTTTTGCATGAACACAAAACATACATGTATGGCCGACACCAGAACAACCACAGCGATAAGACAATAATATCATTTATAACGACCAGCGACTCTATTCCAGACTATAATTATACACCTTCGTGACGCGCTGTCTGGCCCTGCTGCTTTTCGTCACGTGTGAATACCAAATGACACTGCACTCTTGGTAATAGCGTTATGGACTTCAGAGACAAAAGTGCGCGTGACAATGACGATTCCCCCCGGTACACTGCAGTGAGCGTCATAAAGTAAACTAATGTGTTTGTCCGCCTTGGTTGCCGTTTCAAAGCAATTAGGCTTGTAAACTAAAGTAAACGCCCACCTTCCGACATACATGTCTAGGCCTCATTGAAGACGACGTTTGTTTCCAAGGGGGAGGGGGGGGGGGGAGAGAGAACTTGCGCTTGTGACTCCGCTGTACGCTCGGAAATGTTGAAACACATTATCTAAATTCTAACAGACGAGCTGTAAGCCTGAACTTAGAATGGTCCAAGATCATCATCTTGCTGCTCGTGTGTGTGTGTGTGTGTGTGTGTGTGTGTGTGTGTGTGTGTGTGTGTGTGTGTGTGTGTGTGTGTGTACAAGCCAGAGGCAGCCCGTGTATGATGCTGCATATATTGTACGTGTTTGTTGTTAAATGTATGCGTGGAGGCATGTTGTATGCGTTTCTGATGAGAGTGAGTGTGTGTTCACTGTAAGCGCCCTGAGCTCCCGTGAGAGGGAGGGCGCCCCGTAAGTACACATATTATATTTTATTATCATCATCATCACCCAAAAGGAGGAAAATTGTGAAGCATTCAATGACAAAGAGGCAACGCCTGGAGCAGACGCGTGATGCTAAAGGGTGTCTGGGTGCATGCTCAAAATGTTCAGCCGAAGGTGGAAGATTTTAACCCCTGGCAAATGCAACATACTGCCGTCTACAGGCTGCGCGAACGAAAATTCATCTGTTCACAGAAGCCTTGCTTTTGGCAGTTGCTTTAAATACTGTTCAGTGCCAGCCGATGCAAGGTCATAACTGTGCAGCGCAGGTGTCTGAATGGTAAAATTTTAGACACCTCCAAAACATCTCTAAATATATATTCTCAGAACGATTTGTGGGTGCAGCTGATCTGTGTGTCAGAAGCTGGGCCTTAAAAAAAAAAACCAAAAACCAAAACAACAAAAACACATAAAAATAACATGTCCAGGATGGACGTGCTGACGTTACCTTTGTGTTGGATTTGTTGCTGTCATAGCTCTGGATGCTGACTGTGTCCTCGTCCTTCTTTCTCTTCCTCTTTCGATGCTGACAGAAAGGAAAAAAACACATCAATTATGAATTCTAAATAAAATTTCAGCATGCGGACATCTGCACATGTCTACACACGTGCTGATGCGACAGGTGCACCATCCCCCCCCCCCCCCCCCAAGAAAAAAAGACAAATCACAATCAACCAAACAATAATCCAAACACAAAACACTTCACATAAACAAAACGTCCAAACACAAAACAAACAAATAATATTCCCTTCCAAATAATCTGACACACAAACACGCATACACACGAAACAAGCAAACAAACCTATCAACTAGTCGGCTTAAAAGCTGTCAACAGTAGGCCAGAATAAAATCAATACCTGTTTGTCCAAGGGATTTGTCTCCTAAACTACAGATGGCTGTCTAGTCGTTTATCAGTTACTATGGAAATAAAGTGAAACAACCGTCTCGTGTCCAACTGACGCCCTAATCCCGAAGTCGCCGCAGAATGAGATTCAATGCACATGTATGACTATCACACTGTAAATCTCCAGCATATAATGCAAATATAGACGTTACCATGCACTCTGAACACGCCGCCTCTAACATTTTGTTTCCGAAGATACGGGCGCTCAACCAGCGACACCACAGCAAAATAAAATGTAAAACTCCAGTCACGAATCTGTCAAGACGCCGAACTGTGTGCCACATCGAAACAAAATGTCTCCACTAACTTACTTAGTGACTAAGTCAAAGGCGGAGCGGACACGTACACACGCTGGACTTCATGTGTAGTGCTCAATAAACCGATAAACTAATAAAGTCTGTTTGAACGGAGAAGGGTTTGCCTTTGTGTCGAGATCGGAAATGAGAGCTGCTCGTGTCAAGAGACAATAGCCCTCGATAGTAGACCCACTGGTGATAGCAAAACAAGCGAATTCTGCAGTCAGGACAGTAGGAGACCACCTTGGCGGTGCGCACAAAGTAAACACTGGCCTTCCGTGAGATTATTCAGTCATACTCAAGCGACGGGAGTCGGCCAGAAAAATGGAATCTTCTTCGCACCTTCGCAAATCAAGGTCTGCACAGGCTAATCGCCGGTCTTAACCTTTGCCGTACGTCGCCTGAAAACTTGGGTGCAAACATACCCAAGCTTTTTAAGAAGAAGGAAAAAAGAAGGAAAAAAGTGTGATTATACAATGTTTTTCTTATTTAGTTATTTCTTTACCAACAAAATCAAACGTGTTTTGGTATGCACCTCCCCAATACCTTTATTAGCAAAGTCACGATGTTTCGTGGATCTGGCATGAAAATTGTCTGAGCTTGCACGTTTGAACGAACGTGTGGGTGCAACTGTACCCACGACGTACGGCGAACAAAGGTGTGTAATTGTTTAAAAAAAAAAAAAAAAAAAGTTTTCAGCAGCGCCTATTCCATCTCTTAGTCTTGAGATCCATCTAACGAGCACGCGGATGAACGAAAAACGAAAGCTCTATAGATACCATGCGCATTACTCCCATTAGTTCTACTTAACTCAGTCAGCCGTTTTTTGTAACCTTAAAGTTAAACGGGCTAATTACATCTTTGCTTGGCCAATTTCTGTTCTGGACGAGTTTTGATCGTGCGTGCGCGTGTACGCTCGAAATGCTTGACGATAAGCACAACCTGAGCTCTTAATGCAAAGTTGTTCACACTTTGCGCGAGCGGTCACGGTCGAACACTTGCAAATTATTCTACGATTGTTGTTACACTACTGAGCACTCAGTGTGGTCGGCGCCTCGTCGAATTCGCTTCTGCTGACTCAGAGCCAGCATTACAGAAGCTGTCACTGTCCAGGTGTCTAAGTGGTGTGATAATAGCTCACAACGACCCGTGAGCAGGAAAATGGCAGCATTAGCACCTTTAATCGAGTTCGGCGAAATCCACCTGTGTTAACAAGTGGTTAGCAACAAGAGCCCCGCAACAATGGGTCAAGTGTTTAGAATTAAGAAAGTTTTAGACCCTCGAAAAACATCGCCATCAGACTCGCTACACTAAATGCAGCCGAAGCAGACACAACCCCCATCAGTAAAATGGGCCTCTCATTCAGTCACTGCCTTCTTGAAGCAACTGAAACTTTAGGTGGGTGAACAAAAAACAAACAAAAAAACCTTCTAAGGTCCTATCTGACAGGGATTATGTTTACTTCACACAACCGTCATTCGACTCCAGTCAACACCCAGGACAAAGTCCCTCTCAACAAGTGTCTGACCAGTAGAGAGCCCTTAGTGACAGAGTACTGGGGTTTACCGTCGAGCTAACAACAAAGGATTCGACTCAGAGTACGCGAAAGCATCGACATCGGACGCGGTAAACCGAACAGCCGCAGAAGCAGCCGAAACCCCGTGGGTAAAATCAGCCTCCATCGCCTCCAAGCTCTAGACGTTCTCATGACTCGATGATGAAAGTCGCCGAGACCATGAAACAAACAGTAGGCGGCTTCTTAGCCTGAGGCAAGGATGGTGTCTGAGCTGCCCCCGGGGGGCCGTATCCCCATGGGCTGCTTATGTAAACGGAAGATCTTGGGCTGATGAGGACCCTGGCCCTCAAATTCAAATCCGAGATAATGAAGATTAGAGCTCTCTCTGGAGTCTCCGGCTTTGGACTGACAGGCAGAGACAGATGGCGACTCAGCATGTTTTACTGACACTAACTTAATAGTCATTGGTTACAAGGGACAGGAGTCATGTCTTTGTTGAAATGTGTAACTTACACTCTAACCTCTTTGAGTCTCTCTGGGAAAAGGGGTGGGGGGGGGGGGGGGAACTAGTCAAGGACAAAATTAATGTCTTGAAAAAATCAAATTTATGTAGAAGAAGCAATGCAAGACATTGAAATTGTAATTCCAAATTGTATGACCTTTGACAAATTTAAGTACTCGTCATATCCCCAGCTACATCACTGATAATTTATGACTACAGTACCGACAGTGCAAAAACTTGTGGACCATCATCTTGCGCACCCCGTCTTTTAGTTTTACATTCAAGCCTGAAGGACAAAGCGTTGGGAAACCAAATTAAACTGCAGTGGATTTTGTGTGTGTGTGTGTGTGGGGGGGGGGGGGGGGAAATATGATTAACGAGAAAAAAAAAAAACCAAAAAAAAAAAAAAAAAGACAACAAACTTGTGGAAATTGTACGGGGGCGCAAGACCCTAGGCTACATCACAATTGTGAATTATGGCTACAGCACCTCCAGAATGTGAAAAAAAAACAAAAAAAAACCCTTCTGGACCACCATCTTGTGCAGGCCAGTTATGAGATCAAAGTTTGAAGGACACAGTGCCCCCCCTCGTTGTGAATCAAAACTAAACTGCAGCCGATTAATAACAACAAAACTTGTGGAAAGTGTGCGTGGGCGGAAGACTTTAAGATTGCATTACAATCATGGTGAAACTAGACCAAACTGTAGTTGAACTCTTGAATTATTATTCTTATTCAGAAGAAGAAGACAGCAAGCTTAAGTGTGTGCGCAATTTACTTCAAGGAACTAGAGCGGCAGAAGCCTCCATGGCTTCCTTGTGACAAGGGTCAAGGTCATTCACAAGAGTATGTTTGTAAAGGCTCTTATCATTATCTATCATCATGCCAAGTAAGGTGTCTCTGGCATTCCGAGTTCCTGGCAATGTTACAATTTTCTCCAAACAGTTTGTATGGCCTTGACCTTGGGTCAAGGTCATTCAAATGACATTACATCCATGTCTATCATTGTGCCAAGTTTGACACCTCTAGTATTTGTAGTTCCTCTGAAAACAGCAATGTTAAAATTCAGCTTTAATGAAAAAAAAAAAAAAGGTCATTCAAAAAGGTAGGTCTCATTGCTGTTTTAGTGTTTATCACCATGCCTCGTTTGGTGCCTCTGTCGTCTGTAGTTTCGGAGAAAATGCTAAGCTTAAAGTTTCCCCAAAACAGCTTGCATGGCCTTGACCTTGACTAGAAGTCATTTAACACAGGTATGTCAGAAAAGATGTTGCCAATGTCTATCATCATGTGAAGTTTGATGCTTCTGGTTCTTCTAGATTCTGAGAAAATGCAAATTTATGTAAAAATGTCCAAATGACCTTGGGTTAAGGTCATTTAAAATGGTATGTGTGCATAGGTCTTATCACTGTCTATCAGGACGCTAAGTTTGGCGCCTCTGCTGTTTGTTATTTCTGAGAAAATGTCAATGTTAAGGTTTCACACAAATAGCTTGTGCGGCCTTGATGTTGACACAAGGCCATTGAATACATCAGTTATCTGTAAAGTTCTTATCAATGTCTATCATCATGCAAAGTTTAAAACCTCTGGTGTTTGTAGATTCCGAGAAAATGCCTATGTAAAATTTTCAGACAGCTGAAGTGACCTTGACCTTGAGTCAAGGTCATTCAAAATGATTATATATATATATGTTTTGAAAGGTCTTATGGTTGTCTATCAGCGTGCCAAGTTTGGTGCCTCTGCTTTTTGTAGATTCTGAGAAAATTACAATGTAAAAGTTTTCTGGACACCCCCCCCCCCCACACACACACACACAACGGAGGGTTATTACATAGACTCCCACTGTTACACAAGGGAGCCAAAAAGTGTGAAAACTTGCGAGTCTTGTGCATGCCATCTTTTAATTTTACATCGACGCCTGAAGGGCATGGCGTCGCCTTCAGGGTGGGGGGTGACACTTCAATTGCAGTTGCCTGCCTGAACCAGAACGTCAACATCCCTAGACTGTCACTGGGCAGCGAAGCCCATAAGGTACGCAGTGAAAACACAATCGACAGAGGCTGGCGCGGTCAAACGCTCGGGACTACCTGCAGAGTAAATCGGTGGTGCCATGCCGACCTGGACAACAGGCAGCCGGTGTGCTGATCTGACACATGATGACAGGTATGGACAGGAAATCATTGGGACAGCCGGCAAAAAGGCCATGTCTCGGGGGGGAGGGGGTAGGGGGTGTAAATGTCAGGATGCCCCCCCCCCCCCCCCGAGGGGTTACAGCTTGTTAAGGTCTGGGCAAATGGCTGGAAGGCACGGAAAATTCGGTCAGTTTGTCGCCGATAATTATTACCTGGCCAGTACGACAGGCCAGTTCCCGGGCTTCCGGCCGAGGACTGAGAAATGACTAGTGCCCGAGTGACCCCTTTCAAACGTCACAGTTTGCGACAAAATCACATGAAAATACTGAACTATTATCGTGCCGTCCATCTTTCAGCTGCCCATACTGAAATCACATCATGTACGAGAATTTGTGACAAAGATTTCTTAAAAAGAGAGAGAGAGAGGGGGGGGGGGGGAGAAAGAGAGAGAGAGGGGAGGGCTTATATTGTTTTATACTGTTACTGCTGAGCAGAAGACAAGCCGTCAGCCGCAAAGTGCGGTATACACACCTCTATCACAAACGTAAATCGATGACTAACATATTAAAAAAAAAAAAAAAAACACGACCGCATGTGGACACAATTCAACACAAACATAAACAGGAACTCCACAATACAAACAGCAATCAAAACACTGACCAACACATAGCACTGAGGGAGACTGAGATTTAACTTACCAGTGTTATGGGAAAGTCGTTAGCAGACTGGATGGAGAGCCGCCTGGAGTTTCTCTTCGGTTCCGGGACTCTGAAACAAGACACGACTACACGTTGAACTGAGTCCCGGGTTCTTAAACTTTAATATGGAGTACACAGAGAAGGGTGCGTGGGTGTTTGGGGGGTTTAACGTCTTTTTCCACCACACACGGGTGATAACAATACGGGGCAACGACGAAAAAGCCAGCACAAATATACAGATTATATACGGAATACACAGAGAAATAATAATATTCATAAAACTAACTCAGTGCAGTCACTGATATGGCGGAAGTTTCAAGTAGGGTTAAGTAGGTTGAAGGATGTTTACGGCTTGTAACCCAATCCGTCTGAATGAGGTTTAGCGTTTGAAATCTGGGTCAGGTGAGGTTTTGGGTTAGAAGTTAAAATACTGAGGGCACATGCACATATATCACTGATCTCATTCACTATACATCTCAACCGTGTTCTTTTCTATCTTCCTTTGGGGACACGAGGAGACGGAAGCCGGAGAGCTGGGGGCAGGGGCACATCATTTCAGAGCCCGAGAGACCGATAAGTTTTATTTCACCACTCCCCCCCCCCCCCAAATCGCCATAAACACACATTCTAGTACACGTGTAATCCCAGTGGCCAAATAGCCAACCAGCAACTACTCACAAGACCACAGATACAGTGTAAACTTTTCTGTGATGGTCAAACTGAACTCCGTGTTCAGCCTCCAAAAGCGAACAACGCGATAGCGGTGGGACTGATGTGAAGGCCACTAGTCTTTAAAACTACAACTTCTGATTGACCACAGGACAGTGAACAAGACTTACACATTTTCGCTCTTTTCCTTGTCTGCAACTTCAGGCAGGGTTAACCCAAACACGGGATCGGGACGCATAAATTCATCCATTGCGGCCGGTGACTGAGAATCCAGCGAATGGTACACTCCTCAAAATCACACAGGAAGAATACAGACTCCCAAAACCAACGCAGGCTCTGATTTCGACAGGAACTTAGAAACACTAACACACACACAAGCCTTTCCGTAGTACAGGTATCCTTTTCCCAGAGCTCCAACACACGCTAAGATCACAAATCGTCTGGTGAAAATGACGAATACTGCAACAAGTCGTCCACTGCGGAACACACCACGTGAACAACTGACCCAGCTTCGACGCGAAGTCACGCATCTGTCTAGCTGGAGAAGGTGAGAGCTTTGAACCGTGGCCACCTGGAGTCAGTTGTGGACTAGCCACACCCACACAGCTGGAGGGGGTGTTTGCAAGTGGGGCTCTGAACGCTTCGCTGTGCGCACACCACGCAGCACAAAGACGCTTGTGTATTATTGTCCCAAGACGCAGGGGTACTACAGCCCGGCTGAGGGGGACCCTTTGTTTCAAGGTATCACGTGTACCTGGTCAACACTTCCGTGTGTAAAAACTTTAACTCGTCTGAACAGGGTGCACCTGATACAAAAGGTTTGGGCACAACTGTTGCCCATTGTCCACTGTGACGAGACCGGCCAAACCGTGAAAAGTACTGGGGGCGAGATTTTAGCACCTATGCTCCAGAACGGCCCAAACTGAGAAAACTGTGCGGTCCCCCTGGGGAAATCGTACACACCAGTAAAACCCCCCAACGCCGACGCAGCACACAAAGCTCATCAGTGTCACAACACTTGCGAACAACCAGACAGGAACAAAAATTGTGGAGAGTTTTTGATGGAGCCAATCAAGGGCTTTTACTGAGCAACGCGTCGCCCCCCCCCCCCTCCCCGGGACAATCTGAACGACAGAAGACAGAAATCATGACATATCTATCACCAGTACGTCTCACAAAACTATGTGTGGGGTTCCTACAGCTGTATTGTAGGTCACTGTAACATCCCAGTTGATACTGTGTATTTTTGTAACGTGTCGCTGTCACTAGCCAGTTCAAGTGACAAGAAACAGAAATTCTGACCTTTCGCCAGTAAAACTCGCAACCCCCCCCCCCCACCCCCCCAAAAAAAAACAAAACAAAAAAACAAAACAACAAAAACAACACGATGTTGTATAGGGTTCCTCTAAATCGCAGGTCGTTGTGACATTGCAAAACGATGACATTATAGAATTCCGCTATATCGCAAGCCGCTGTGAAAAAGGTTCTAGGTCTGGAAATCCCGCAAACACCATTTAAAGTTTCAACTCCCTGTCCGCGGCCACTCAAGTCCACTCCACAAGCATCTGTGAACTACCCTTGCCCAACAGCCCTGCAGCCCTTTGTCCACCCTTACAACAACTCTTCTGCAACTGATGACGAGGGACTGGGGACGGCAGTTGCGTTCGCGTCAGTGTGTTTATCACCAAAACTTGACACAGAGAGAGGTCTGCCACTTGAGCCACCCGACTTAACCTTGGTGTCAGAGGAACCAAATTTAAAGTTGCATTACCTGCGGATTAACATCTGCATGTACAGTGTATTTTTACGTACACGTACCCAAATAAACAGCATTTTTTCACATACATTTGATGAGCTTTTCTGCTTAAATATCGACAGTGAATGTGAATGCATTTTTAACAGCTATTTTTCTGGGATGGAGTGTTCCTACTGAAAAATAAACGTTTGTGTGTTTTGGTATTTTCACAAACCTACAGCACAAAACACTTCCGGTTTATTGGCTACTCAGAAACTTCTGATGCGAACATCGCTCTGGCATTGAATGCGCACCTTCTGTGACTGATCAAATACAAACAAGTCTTTTGAAGCTGGACTACTGGGTTACAATCACCCACCCACTTTCTTTCCCCAACACCCCCCCCCACCCCCTCAAGGTCCAACCCCCTTATCTTCTCACCCCCTCCTGCGTCCAATCATTCACGATTGCATGGATGCGTTGCTGGGCAGCACAGGGTGTGTGTTGCGTCATGCTGCATCACTGCCCCTCCCTTTCAGTAGGAGCTTGGTAAACGAAAATGGGGTAGGTGGAAACAGTCAGATAGGGACACAACAGTCAGATAGGGACACAACACAAAGAAGAGGTTGTGCTGCAGTCAATTTCGCCACAAAAGGTGAACTTTGTCGGCCTCCTTATGAAAACGTTACAACTCCAGAACACAAGAGTCGGTTTCAGCTGTTTGTGAAATCTTCAAAGAGGCCAGGGAAATGTTCATTCCGGTCCGATTCTTATCAGTCACCAAAAAAGTGTTCAAAGACATGTCAGCTAAAATCACCACCGCCACCACCACCAAAAAACCCAACAACAAAACAAACAGAAACAACTATTTGCTAATTTTGTACACATTGTTAATAATATTGAGAAAGAATCCTTCATTGCAATTTCTGCTTCTTGATTCAGGTTTTTCCTTTCCCCCTGCGCTTGTTCACCATCTTCCCCACCCCGCTCTCCTACCCCATCCACCTCCCCACCCCATCATGCTCAAAGGTACCCCCCCCCCCCGACCCCGACTCCATGCGTGGCAGACCTTGGCTAACAGTACTCATGCGTGGCAGACCTTGGCTAACAGTCCGTGAGGCAACGTCAATCAACCCTAATGGAGCCTGCCCTCAAACCCGTTGCCTGGGGCAGTGGGGGAAGGGGTGGGGGAGTGGGGGTGTCAAGGCCCCTCTGGGGTTCACAAGGCAAACCATTGAGGGTGCAAACAAGAACAGACTACAGCCTGTGAGGAGGGTTATTACAGCCAGGCTCTTGCCTTGGTAAAACCCCATTACAGTTGTTTCTTTGTTTTTTGTTTTTTTTTTAAACACTCTTCGCATGTGGATTTGGACTGAACGTTTGGCCCAAATCAAACTTCAAACTGTGTATTATATCTTCCACATTTCTGTGACAAATTTATCGCAAGTTAAATAAACTGGACATTCTTGAGGGAGGTGTGTGTGTGTGTGTGTGTGTGTGTGTGTGTGTGTGTGTGTGTGTGTTTGTTTTCTGTATTGTTAAAGTGAAACAACATACATATGATAACTGATACATGTATGTATTTGGTCCAACATACTGTTGCCCAGAAATACCACTGTCGTAACAATACAGACTTACAAAAGTAGTATTTCCGGGCGGCAATATTATCTGCACATATAAAAAGTGCATGAACATCTTCATAGCTTATTATTAATACCAATAATCCCCCCCTCCCCCCCCCCCCACACACACATTTTTTACCTTCACCAGCCTTGTGAGAAACACCGTCTAGACTGGTGAGCCACCTCTAGGTCTAACTGAGCAAATGACCCATGCAATGTCAACACTGTTGAAGTGTTGACACTTCTCGCCTTCTTCAAACTCCAGCAGCCAGGCAGGTTACCACAGACTGATAACAATGGTCTAACCTATGACCATGAGTATGACTGTCTCAGTAGCAGTGATAATGGAAATCCAGGATCAGGTCGGGTCAGGTGCGCGATGACCAGCTGGTGGATTCTGATAATATCGGATGTAAACAACCCACTGACTTTGCAGGGTTAGGAAGGCGAACCTCCAGGTGTTCCGCCAAAGTAGAAACAGCAGAATGCGGTGGCCGTCAGTCGCTTAAGACAGACATTCTAACACAGATCTGCATATATATATATATATATATCCGTCAACTGTTAGACTTAACAATGACTGAACTTTGACATTGTTGGGGAATAAATCAAAACATCAAAAAACTGAGGCAGACACTGAATCCCACAAAACCCGACGTCTTCGTTTCATTTGAAACAGATGTATGCACTGTCCCGGATTCAAACGAGGGATGTTTCGGTTTCTACAGCACCCATCATCCCTATTTGAACAGGTGCCGCTACACTACGAGTAAGTACCAGGTTATCATAATCGGTATGGACTGGTCGACGACAACACTAGAGTTTCTGCATAACTAAGTTCACTCACTTGAAAACATTGTCTTCCTCCATGGATAATCAAGCTAGTTGAAGTGAAATTTGAGCAGAGACTGTCTCGCGTATTCATTAACCATCTCGAGGATAAGGATCGTTACATCAGCGAAGTCAGCCAGGTTCGTTGCGATCGTGTGAAATTTCTCACATTCCTCTCTTTGAAATATGGCGGATTCCTCTCAAGGACCAATCAAAATGTTTAGTGGACACATTGTCCGGGATTACCTTTATCTCTTTACCACAATTTTTTCGTAAACCACTTAAATGCTTGAACACACGCTTTGTCATTTTATCAAAAGGGAGAAAAATCTCACAAATACACACATGTAATAGGTCATTCCATTGAAACTGATTTTTCTACAAAGATCAGGCGGTTGGTTTCAGTGCGTTGGTTCTGTGTCAGTTACAGCCGGGCAGCCTCCCTCAGAGTTGCTCTATCACACACACACACACACACACACACACACACACACACACACACCATTCTTTCAAAAGCTCTCCGGCTTCGGTGAACGTGCAGAAGCTTCGAAGCTTTACCTCGTGTCATTTTGCGGTTAGTAGATAGGGCGTCGCTTTGGGGCGAACCAGGAAGCTTTGGTCGGTTTCCACGTCGTTTTCCTGGAAACAACTCTTTCTTCGTCTTGGCAACTGCCGGGCATTATGGCTCCAGACGCTTGGAGCACATTGTACACAAAATGGAAATGACAGCCACATTCTGACGAGATGGCGCCCTTTTTTCTTCGCTATACGCGTGAGGTAACGTCGAAGTTGATAGGTCCGACGAGCAGTCTTGTCGGTGTTAATGTGCAGACCCATAGTTTATGTATTGCGGTATTTGTCAAGTGACATTGGCATTGGCTAGTGTAATGCATTATCTTATTACTTTATCATTCCAGTGAGTCAAGCATTCAAACCAAATGTTTCTCGGTAGATCTTTTTCTTTCTTTTTTTTGTCTTAGTTGACAATCTAATAAGACAACAAAAATATATATATATATATATATATATATATATATATATATATATATATATATATATAAATGACCACAAGTTAACACAAAGACGATAACAAAATGGCAGTCTTTGGAATGGAATTTGTAACGTGCAGATTAAATAATAATATGAATTGGAGTGTATGCTTGTGCATAAAGGCGAGTAAGCCACTGTAAATGAGTCTATGTAAGTTGGTTATCAGGATTTGACGCTGTGACCTAGGGTATCTATCTGTTTTGACATGTACTGACGTTTGGTTTTCACTGTGCTAAACACAAGATGAGGTTGCACCAAGGACAAATTAGATTATTAAATATGCCATCAGGTATAAATTTAAGCATGCCTCTGAGTATGGATGGTTCTGATCATGTTAATTAATGTTTTATGGTTACAGGCCTTGTGCCTCTGGGTCATAGCCTCCAGTTTACTAACAACCATTCCTGCCATTGAGGACTGCACCTATTCAGGACTTCGGGGCAGTCTTCACACATGGACCCCGGGAAAAGACTGCAGACACACCAATTGCTCCTCCACAGTAAGAACATTTGCAGACTCTTGAAAATAACACAGAGCTTGTGCAGTGTCGGTTATTATAGATCTAGCATGTGGCTCAGATTTATTTTAACTGGTGCATGGTGCCAACTGCTCTCAAGTGTTCCTGTTTGCTTTGAACAGGTTTATTTGGTTGCAGAAAACACTGTCCGTGTTTTTCAGTGACCTGCTTAGTGCTGCTCATGTGACACCCCAAAACTTGATAATTTGTGTTTCGTAATTGATTGATTGAATTACTTTCAAGAAAGTATTAATATTGAGCATCATAAATTCAAGTATTCTCATTACTGCTAATACTAGGAAAGTTACCTTCTGAATACTCTCAGAGCATGAACCGCAAATTTTGTGTAAAGTACAGGGTGTTTCTTTAAGAGTCACGTGCTTGCTTTTCTTTTGTTGCAGAAATGGCCTTACCCCTGTGACATACGCAATTATGATGAAAACTATCCAAGTAAGCAGGCTGTTGTGATGTACTTTTTTTTTTATTTTTTTTTTGGTCTAAGATGTCGGTGTTGCTGTTCACTACAGAAATGTTTTAGTTGAACCATTCGCCCGCACATGCTTATCATGGATTGTATCTCACACACACGCACACACACACACACACACACACACACACACAAAGAGGTAGAAGAAGGTTTTTGAAAAGGTCATTTGCTGTCTTTGTTTTCAGCGGCTTGTGACGATGCCAAAGACTTCCTAGAAAGACAGAAGCAGGAGCACCAGAACAGAACGAGCTCCATGCAAGAACCATGCCAAGCAAAATTGGCGAGCATCGGGCTGTACATATACTCCTGCCGTTTGACAGATCAGGGTGGGGCTGGAAAGGCAGGGAACCAAATGGATGAAATATCACTGAAATTCAGCTTCAAGCCACCATATTGTGGTAAGAATAAAACACTCTTTCTTCATGACTTTTTTTCCCCCTATAGAAAAGCAACACAATGCCAGATGGTCAGCGCTGCAGCAGAACTGACTGACTTACTTAGGCCCATGGCTCTCTGTAGAGCATACGCCATCGACGACCCTTCGCCATCGCACTCGGTTCTGGGCTGCTCTTGCCACTCCAACTCAGTTGGTCCCCTGCTTGCTTAGCTCTGCCTCAGTGTCCTGCCTCCAGCTGTTGTGAGGCCAGCCTCTCTTCCTTTTCCCCTGCGGGTTCCATGTCAGGGTTTGGCGTGTGGTGCTGGATGCTGGCTTCCTGAGGGTGTGTCCAATCCAGCCCCACTTCCTCCGCAGGATCTGCTTGGCCACTGGTTCCTGTCCTGCCCGCGCCCACAGCTCTTCGTTTCGGATCTTCTCTGGCCATCGGATGTTGAAGATGCGCCTCAGACAGGTGTTGATAAATGTCTGGATTGTCTGCTGCATCGTCTTTGTTGTCCTCCATGTTTCACATCCATAGAGGCAGCAGAACTAAGAACATGGTGAAATCCAATGTTGACCTGCACCTCTGGGTGACCGTCTGAAGTAATGTCACCAGTATGTGTGGAGCAGATGAATCCTATTGGCCGCTGCTGTACTCGATACATACATGTACTACATTTGGGCAGGGAGTACAGTTCATATTGGGTCGATGGCACAATTACAAGTTTACCAAGCTCTAAGATAGCTTTAGGGAAGGCCACTGGCCCAACAGTGGCGGTGTCTGTGCTAACCATTTTTTTTTGACACAGTGGGAGTTGATCATCCTGCAGGAAGTATCTTTAACCTTCGGACGACGTCGTGGGTAAAAAGTTGCACACACATTGCTTTAGATGAACGTATCTCGGTCAATATTTATGTCACACCTTTGAAATTACATGACTTTGTCAATAAATGGTTTGACTATGTTCATGCCAAAAATTGTGTTGTTTAGCTTGTAATTAGCAGAGTAATTAAAGAATAAGTTGTGAATTGCCTATATAAAAACCATGGGTAATTTGTTTCCCACGATGTAGGACTAGGAATAAGTTGAAATTTACCTTTCTAAAAACCATGGGTAATTTGTTTCCCACGATGTAGGACTAGGAATAAGCTGCAATCTGCCCATATAAAAACCATTGGTAATTTGTTTCCCACAACGTAGGACTAGGAATAAGTCGAAAATTACCTATTTAAAAACCATGGGTAAGTTGTTTCACACGATATAGGACTAAGAAGTTTTTTAGCGATGTAGCCGGAAGCAGGGGTGGCAGAGTTCCAATTCAGATCGGATTTCCGATTTCAAATTTCACCTAAATCCAGATTTCCAATTTGGCCGGGTTTTTTTTTGGGGGGGGGGGGGGGGGGGGGGGGGATTCCGATTTGCAGGGGTGGCAGATTTCCGATTCAGATCGGATTTCCGATTTCCAATTTGACATAAACCCAGATTTCCAATTTGGCAGAAAATCGTACTTTTGGGGGGGGGGGGGGGGATTCCGATTTGTCGTTAGGTGGAACTTTCGCGAGACCGTCTTCGGCGGAGTACAAGTTGCAATGGCCTCCCCTTCAACTAGAAACACTTCTGACCGCAAAATCTTGAAAAAGAAAGAGGTGGCGCATGCAGGCGGCTACGTAGTTTGCGGTAGGTAGATTTGCTTGTCGGGTGCCCAGTTTCAAAACCTGCATGGCTGACGGAAAGAACAGTGTCGCTATATATATATACCTTACAGGTTCAATTGAAATATGAACAGTGTTTTGCTGATTCACTAAGCACACCATGAAACATTTTTGTGCAGATCGGCGTACTGATGATTCAGTGATGGCACAGTTTAACTCCAAGTATGACAGCGGCCACCCCTACTACATTGAGCACCACATATGCAGAGTATTCAACTTTAGCAGTCAGCCTGCCCGAGAGGCAGCATTTTCTGCTGATTCTGTGGTACGTTAGGTGCATCAGAGTTTAACTCTAAGCTTTGATTGTTTTAGCTTTCTAATTGTATTAATATCAGCCAAACTTTTTGTGTTGGTCATTGTTGATCAACAAGTCAACACATGCACATGTGCACGCGCGCGCGCACACACACACACACACACACACACACACACAAACTCTCACAAATATAACATTTCTCTTTGCATGCATGAGGTCATGATGCACACAATGGTTGCTAACTCTCTGACAAAAAAGAAGAAGAAAAAAAGGACTCGCTGGGCTGAACTCTGACAAACACACACACACACGCACGCACGCACGCACGCACGCACACATACATGCACGTACGCACGTGCGTGCACACATACACACACACACATACACTGATGGATTTCACATACATGTGTAACATGACATCTCTTTTCTCCCACACATTTGTGCAGCCCTCGATCAACTATGACTGCATTGGGATTGGACTACAACACACCTATCCTGAAGTGTACTACTATCTAGGACTGACCACCTTGCCAACTGGGTCACTGCTCAACTACACCATTGTGTTTCTGGGTGCGTGAAGTATATTCAAATATGAGAAAGAAACAGAGTTTTTCTTTATTTAAAAAAAAAAAAATATATATATTATTATTTTTTTTTTTTTTTTTTTTTTAGTACCCCACCATCACTTTCAGAAATTTTGGGTTGCTTCCTCCGGGGAAAGCACATTTGCCAAATTTTTGTTGTGGGGAAGGGGGACTGGGGGAGATCTATGGAGAGAACCCCGGAGGAGCAGCCGCGCTGCCAGAATCACAAATCCCAGCTCGACCTGTGGTTAAATCCGTTCTTCACTGTGACAGATGTTCATCAGTGCAACTGCCGGTTAGACTCGCCACCCATTGAGCCACTGCTCACCCCCCATAGTACAAGAAAAAGGTCAGAAAGTCAAAAGGTTCAAAACACTCTGAGAGCAATTTGATTTCTTCCTCAGGAGTCTTTATCAGGTGACAAACAAACAAATACAAGTTAGCTGAAAAATTGAAGTGAACTCACTCCGTGCTGTGGTCCCCATTTGAGGCCCTGACGTTTACAGCGCTTGGTTGCTCATATAGGGGTTTGCCAGCTTTCTATTATTTTACAAAACCAGATACAGAGCTAGCGAAACGGTTTAATTGTGGTCAAAGGATGCAATTTCAGGTAGTATGCTTTTGTCGTAGTCATTAAGGAGCATAGATTTGAAGCACACAGGCTCCACTGTCTTTTGCACTATGACGTCGTCTGCTCCATATGGTGTTAGCAGCAGGTGAAATAGAGACAACCAGGAAATAAGTACAGTCGAACCTGCCAAGGCGGTCACCTGTATAAGCCAAACCACTGTCTAACCTGGTCACCCCAGAGGATCCCCTGACACGCTAGCTGTTGACATGACACCCTGGATAACCCGGCCACCTGTCTAAGGTGGTCAGTTTGACCCAGTCCCTTGGGTGACCGCCTTACACAGGTTTGACTGTACTTGCTTTAAGAACTGCCTTTATTCAGTTGTCACACTGTTTCAAGCTTATATTTCTGTGTTAGATTTTGTGATAATTTTTCCCCCCACGTGACCCAACACAGGTTGCGTCATGTACGAAAAACTTCTGACATAGAGAGCTACATTTTCCTTGTATGTCGTTCTCTAAGCATCTCAGAAAGCTTTTGGTACTCTGGTCATGTCTACAAAAGTCACTTTAGATAGAGAAATTAGTACTTTTTATAATTCCTGGTACAAGGTTGATAATGTTTGGTTGTTTGTGTTTTTTTGTTGTTGTTGTTCTTTAAAAAAAAAAAAAAAAAAATTTAGGAAGCAGCCTAGTGCTTGGCGAATTTGAGGAGGAAGCAATGTTCAGCATCGACTTCTTTGCTTTTTTACTTTCAGCTAAGGCTGGAGAGGAAACTTGCAGGAAGGCCAAATCAAGAATGATCTGCTAATTAATCTCCTGTTTGTCTATGTCTACAGATAAGAAATCTGAGTCAATGAGGTTGGCAGCAGCCACCTGGCTGTCACCAAACAAGGTCCACTGTGTTTTCCTCCCTATAGAGGGGGTGTCCTTCTACCAGGTTCAAGCCAAGGCTGGTGACTGGACAGAGATTAAGCATGTACGTGTATGCAGTTTAGCGTTTGTGATCCAGTAACACAGCATTTGTTTGGTGTTTTTATGTTGTTGGTTTGTTTTTTGGGGTGTTTTTTTTTTTTTTTTTTTGGGGGGGGGGGGGGGGGAAGCTTCGGTGTGGCCAGTTTTGGTGTGGTGTGTTCTCTCTTTCCCCCACTAAGGATGCAGCATGGTGCACGCTATTTATTTATTTTAGGGCTTTGGTGTTTGTTTTTCTATTTGATTTTTCACATGTGGGAAGGATGTTTTCTCTTTATTTTATAACAATTATTTAGATAAGTTTTAGTTAGTTTAATCCTCTTTATTCCCTGGGGAACATAGGGCTACAACCACACTCCGCCAGCGCACTCGGTTCTGGGACGCCCTCTTTAGTTCGGCCCACGTCGTTCCGGCGGCCTTGGCTTCAGCGTCCGTACTCCTCCGCCAGGTCTGCTTCGGTCGGCCCACTTTGCGCTTTCCCTGGGGGTTCCAATCAAGGGACTGCCTGGTGACATTTGATGTTGACTTTCGCAGAGTGTGTCCGATCCATCCCCATTTCCTTTTCTTGATCTCCTGCTCGATGGGGACCTGTCTTGTTCCCTCCCAGAGGTCTTGGTTGGTGATCACCAGTGGGTATCTGATGTTGAGAATGTTGCGGAGGCATCTGTTGATGAAGGTTTGCAGCTTGTGGGAGCTTGTCTTGGTGGTGCGCCATGTCTCCGAGCCATAGAGTAGGACCGACTTCACATTTGAGTTGAAGATCCGGATCTTGTTTCGCAGGGATAGGGCTGTGGATCTCCAGATGGGGCGCAGAGTGCGAAAGGCATGTCTGGCTTTGTTGGTGCGGCTCTTGATGTCCTCGTCTGTTCCTCCATCCTTGCTGACAACGCTGCCGAGGTAGGTGAACTTGTCCACCTCTTTGATGTCTTCCTGATGCAGCTGGATGGGGTCGTGCTGTTTGTGGTTGACTCTCATGACTTCGGTCTTGCTGATGTTGATCTTGAGGCCGGTCTTCTCAGCTTCTTCGGCGACTCTGTTCAGCTTCTCCTGCGCATCTTGTTGTTTGTGGGAGAGGAGGGCGATATCGTCCGCGAAATCCAGGTCCTCGAGCTGTTTGCTGAAGGTCCACTGGATCCCTGTCCTCTTGCCGTCGGTGGCTTGCCTCATGACCCAGTCGACCACCATCAGGAAGATTGTGGGTGAGAGGATGCAGCCTTGACGAACGCCGGTCCGTACTGTGAATGGTTCTGTCAGTTTCCCGTCGTGGATTACCTGGCAGGTGGCATCTTCGTACAGCTGTCGGATGATGTTGACAAACTTTGGTGGAAAACCGTAGTGAGACATCAGCTTCCAGATGACCTCCCTGTCAACACTGTCGAACGCCTTCTGGAAGTCAACGAAGGTGCTGTACAGGGGGGTCTGCCACTCCAGGGACTGCTCGATGATGATCCTCATCGTGGCTATGTGATCAGTGCAGGATCGGTCGTTGCGGAATCCTGCCTGTTCCTCCCGGAGTGTCTTGTCCAGCGCGGTCTTCAGCCTCTCCAGGATGATCCTGGTGAGAACCTTCCCTGGTATGGACAGGAGCATGATGCCTCGCCAGTTGCTACAGGATGAGAGGTCCCCTTTCTTTGGCAGCTTTACCAGGTGTCCCTTCTTCCAGTCTTGTGGCACGCTCTCGCTCTCCCAGATCTTCCTCAGGAGCGGGTGCAGCATGTCGGTGGAGGTCTGGATGTCGGCCTTGAGGGCTTCTGGTGGTATGCCGTCGGGGCCTGCTGCTTTGCCAGACTTGAGGGACTTGATGGCTTTGATGATCTCTGTCTTGGTAGGGGGGTTGGTGCTGATGTCGAGTAGCTGGGCTGCCGGTGGTATGTCTGGTGGGACTGGTGGTGGAGGCCTGTTGAGCGTTTCCTTAAAGTGTTCAGCCCACCTTGTCCTTTGGTCTTCCTCTTTGGTGATGATTTGTCCGTTCTTGTCTTTGACCGGTCTGGTGGGGTTGTTATTTTTCCCAGAGAGTGTCCTTGTTATTTCGTAGAGCCGTTTCATGTTCCGTTGTCCTGCTGCTGTTTCTGCTTCTTCTGTGAGGTCGTTGATGAAGTTCCTCTTGTCGTTCCTTGCGCTCCTCTTGACCTGCCGGTTGACGTCCCAGTATTGAGCCTGCAGGTCGCGCTTGTGGTCTTGGTCGTCAGTGTGGTTGATCAGGTCTTTCAGACGTTTCCTCTCTGTGATGAGTTCCCAGGTGTCAGATGTAAGCCACTCTTTGTGTTGTGTCGTCTTCTTTCCCAGCACTTCCCTGCATGTTGCTGTCCAGGTTTCTCGCAGGTCATGCCAGTGCTCCTCGATTGTCTCTTCAGGTAGTGTGTCGAGAGCGCTGAATCTGTTCCTCAGTTCACATCTGAAGGCGTTGGTCTTGACGCTCTCCTTCAGACTGTGCACGTTGTACTTGTGGGATGGTCTGTCTGCCTGGTCTCTGTAGGCCTTCAGCTTGATCTTGATCGCTGCAATGACGAGGTGATGGTCTGAGGCTGCATCAGCTCCCCGCTTTGCTCGGACGTCCAGCAAGCTTCTTCGCCACTTCCTGCCGATGGTGATGTGGTCGATCTGGTTTACAGTTCTTCCGTCCGGTGATGTCCAGGTGGTTTTGTGGATGGTCTTGTGGGGGAAGATGGTGCCTCCGATGACCAGGTCGTTGGTGGTGCAGAATTCTGTGAAGAGCTCTCCGTTCTCGTTCTGTGTCCCTGTTCCGTGTTTGCCCATGATGAGTTCTCTGTCTGTGTTGTCGGTGCCCACTTTGGCGTTGAGGTCTCCCATGAGGATCTTCAGGTCTCTTCTCGGTGCTTTGTCGAGGGCGGCTTGGAGCTGCTCGTAGAAGTTCTCCTTTTCTTCCTCGTCCGCCACGTTGGTGGGGGCGTAGCACTGGAGGATGGTGACTTTCCTGCCCTTAGAATTGAATCTGGCGCTCAGGATCCTTGGTGACACTGGTTCCCAGGACAGTAGTGCTTGTGTTGCTTCAGGTGTCATCAGCAACGCTACTCCGTGCATGTGTGGCTGGCCGTCTTCGTGTCCGGAGTAGAGGATGGTGTCTCCGGAGGTGAGTCGTGTGCGTCCTGTTCCTGTCCATCTTGTCTCGCATAGGCCAAGCAGCTTCAGATTGTATCTATGCATTTCTTGACTCACTTGTGCTGTCTTTCCTGTTTCATATAGGGTTCGGATGTTCCAGGTCCCTATCCTGGCTTTGGTCTTGGCCGTCAGAAGAGTAGTCGGCGCACTGGCTTCCCGAGGGCTTTCACCAGCTCGCGTCATGGGCTCTACTAGAGAGGACTCTTCCTGGACCAGGTTGCGTTGTAGATCTGTGGTTGTAGTTTCTGTAACGTGTTCTTTTTTAAAGAGTTGGGTTGTTAGCCCTACTCAAACCCCCAACCTGGAGGACCAGTGAGTGCGCTTCGTCTGGCCTCTACCCTTCGACCTGTCCAGCATGGGTGGCCCTACCAGGAGACGAATCTCCCGCCGGCATAGCTCTCGGGGTCATGGAGACACGCAAGCCCCATCTCCAACGGCAAGGATGCACTCATCGATGGGGATTATTTAGATAAAAACCGTTTTTTTACTCCTTACTACTATGTGTGACATTGACGGACTCTCATGAATACTCCTGTTGACTTGTGATGCAGATCTTGAACCTTTTTTTTTTTCCCTGATTGTCCAGGTCAGCAGTACACTTCCATCTGTAGAATTTGCAGAACTACCATCCACTGCTAATATCGTGACAGTGAGTATAACTGTTTGAACAGACAATGTTTTCATGAAATTCCATATGGACTTGTTTTGTTTCCATTATATGGATAAGATTCACTGCAGTAATTCATAGAGTTGAAACTGATGACAAGATGTGCTTCCCAAGTGAAATGGTTGTAAGAAAGTACTATGTTGCTGAATACTTAACAATAACATTTTCATAGACCAGTAATAAACAATAAGCTCTTGTATCAATCTGGGTATGAGGAAGAGGTATATATCTGAACAAATGTGAATATATATATATAAAGATATATATATATATATATATATATATATATATATATATATATATATGGTCAAGAGTACAGAGTTGAGTCTAGTGAGTGTGACATGAGTACCCAGTTTTCAGCAAAGTGATAAACAAACTATTTTATGTGAATTTGGTGTGTCTTGTCATGAGCAATCTTCACCGTATCTGATTTTCTCATACAAGTTGTCGATTGGCCGTATTTGAAAAAATAAGTTGTGAGTTTGTACATAACATTAAACACTGTCACAATTTTGCAGACTTGAAATTTCAAGGCAAAAACAAACCAGTGATGTTGTTTGCATTTTGTGTTTTTATTTTGAAGGCTTAACCTTCAACAATATCACAAAAGAGAAGGAAAGACTCACCAGATGCAAAAAAATGCAATGAAAAAGTGGTGTGAACATAACTTTACGTCAAGCGGCATGTTAAACTGAAATGAGCACCATTATGACAGAGTACTGATACTGTTTGGTCAATAAAAACTTCTTAAGAACATTGTTTGGGTTACTCAATAATAATGTAGTGCAATACATGAACAATAATAAATGATACGTGAACAGAAATGGATTCAAATGTTTCTGGTTTTCTGCTTGACGGAACATGTCAATAAACCCTTTAAAAAGCTAAACATTTTATTCTAGTTATTATTGTTTCCCAGTAAAATTAAAGACTGACCCTTGAAATACATGCAAAAACAAAAATAACAGTTGCTACTTCACTGTGTCCCTGAATAAAGTGATCAAAAAAAGAACTGAGCATGCTTAAACATAACATTACAATGTGACAGACTCATTCAATACTTTTAAAGTCACACAGGAGGAAAAGGTACAAAAAAATACATTACCAGTGACTTTGTTTTCATGGTAAGTACACCTTACTCACACAAAAATGTATCTAACAGCTTTAACACATGAATTATTACCATATCCAGCTGTCTGAACATAACTTGACACACTTGAACACAACATTACACTGTGACAGACAAATTTCAGATAGCTAAAGTCAACCAGAAGGAAAAAGAACAAAACATATCAGTTGTAGTAAGTGTGGTTCAATGGGAGGTACTCTTTAACCCCCTCAAAGTATGATTTTAAGCTTAATCCCATAGATAATTGCTATCTCAAGCTACATGAATGTAACTTTACGCAACTTCGAACATAACACTACACTGTGACAGACTCATTTGAGACTGTCAAAATCAAACAAGAGGAAACGGAACAAAAAAATTTATTAACAGGAAGTGTGCTTTAATCGAAGCTACACATTCTCTTCACAAAAATATGATTTAAAAGCATAATAAAATTGTTAACTGTCATTATCAAGTTGCTGGAACTTAACTTGACAAACACTCACGAAACAGCTTTCACTCAAACACACACAGGGATGATGTATACAAACTGCTATAATCAAAAAGGGGCTCACAGCATAGGAAATAGTGAATACATATCATTTTTCAGGACAGCAAAGGAAAAAAATGTAACCTTTGACTAGTTGGACTGAACATAACTTGAAACCCACTGTCTGTGTATAAAGTTGTGTTCAAACACAAACAGCTCCTGCACATTTTCTATTGGTGTGATCCTGGAAAAAAAACACAGTCATGAATAAAAACACATAATTTCGCTGTCCTCTATTTCTGGCCATTAAAAAAATGAAGGAATGCCCAAGTTGTTGTTTGTACATAATATAACAACTGCATGAATCTGGGTACGGTGTGTAAAGTTAACTTCAATAAACAAACAGATGAACACAATAAAATGTGTTTGAATGGAAATTTTCAAGACTCCAGGGAGAAAAATTATTCCAAAGATGTTTAGCAGGATATTTTATTTTTGTTTGGTGCTAGATTTATTGTCGAATGAGTTTGAACATAATGCTGACGACCTTCGTTTGTGAGTAAAGTTGTGTTCAAACCAGAGACATCTGAAATTTTACATAAGAAAGCTTAACTCCCCGCAAAGGATCTTTTTCCGAGTACCTTTCCACCTAAAAATACCTAAGGCATTCATTGTTTGTTGCTGAATACACAACTTTTGTAACAGAGTCATGAACATAACGTTTACAACCTAAACCACAAATGTCTCCACGGCTGTATCGATTAGAATCACGACAAGGATTAACATCCACGTGTTGGTGATACCAATCACCACACTAACATCGAGTTTATCATTGCCGCTGTTGTCAGCAGTATTCCAAAATGCACAAGAACACAGAGTCTTTGTGTTTATTCACTTTTTGCTGCTGAGTTGACTAGATTTGTCTGAAGATAACACTTAACACTTAAAACTTACCCTCGGGATTATCGGCTGCCTCCTCCAGTGACGGTAATCAAAGTCATCGGCTCAAAGAAATCATGCTTCCAGCTTGTGTTTGAAACGGCTGCTGGTTGAATTTATCTCATACCCGAGTGTAGCGATCGATTTTTTCTCGCATGAACATAACAGTAAAATTAACACGCCGTCGGGTCTTCGAAATCAACACGAAGTTTCTTTTCAACAACACGAGATATATCGGTGTTCTTCCATGAAAAATAAAGAGTGAAAAAATGATGTTGAGATTATGCAAGTTAGGTATTTCGCAGGACAAAAGTACGTTCGACCTCGGTGGTCGATGTTGATCATCGGAAGTTTACGACGACGTTATGTCCAAACGTGCCTACATTTTCAGTCATTTTTCTAAAAAACGGAAAATATTTGACACCTGCCAGTATGCCGACTGAAATAAAGGCAGTTTTGAGCATTTGGAGACAGCAAATGGGTTCACTGACCGTTCTCCATGTTTCTCAAAATAACACTTCAGCGATCGCAAGTACTTTCTGTCACGTTTTTCTTCCACTGCAATCACCGATTTTTCGCCAAAAACCCAGAGTTTTAAACGCAAGAAGTAAATGTACCACATCCAATTCTCACTGTTTGAAACTCTGATTTATACTGAACAAGTGTGCCAAAGTAGACAACTGTGCATGCTTTTTAAACAAATTTGTAGCATCATTCATGTGAATGGGTAGCCATTTTGAGCAGTCGACTCACCTCTGTACTCTTGACCATATATATATATATATATATATATATATATATATACACATACTGTATAAAGAGTTGATGTGTTCCTCTCTCAGTCCCTTTCTCTTTCTCTCTCTCTCATCTTCATTATCACCCACTTTTTGAAGAAATTTTCACATTATTTCTGTTTACGTACATGTTTTGGATAGATGCGTGCGAATAATACATGTGTGATGTTGTGTGTGTATGTGTGATGTGGTACAGTGTGTGTGTGTGTGTGTGTGTGCGCGTGTGTGTGTGCTGTCCTTACTTTGTATCTCCTCTTTTTTTTGTCTTTTTTGACAGTAGTATTAGGTATTAGCTCATGTAGTGTAGCAACGGCAAGTTTTAAAATTGGTATGAATATGCCTGTAACTTCTACCTTTGTAAAATAAAGGTTCTTCTTGTTGTTCTTGTTCTTGTTCTCTCTGTGTCCATCAGTGTCTCACTCACACATGATTTTCTTAGTTTGATGCAGTGGCTGATATAATCCTGCCTTTAGCTAAATTTAACAAACAGTTCATTTGTGTTTCAGATTTACGTGAGACCCACCGACAAGAAAAACTGTGCAGTGAATAACTGCTCTGGTGCCCAGATTACTGTTCATAAGGAGGGTATGCAGTTCAAGGTGGAAGGGAGCACAGGTGGGTGTCAGTTCCACTTCTATTCACAGGACTTATCCTTGGTCACTGCATCTGTAATTTACTGTCATTTCCAACTGCCAGAATAAGATGGCTTTTTTGTTCTTTCTGTTATTGTTATTGTTGTTGATTTGTGGGTTATATATATATATATATATATATATATATATATATATATATATATATATATATATATATGTATATTTTTCATGTGTTCTCAGGAAAGCCAGCGGATGTGCATCCACTACCAAGCCCTTTTACCTACATACTGGTTCCATGCGCTGTTGGTGCGGTGGTGCTACTTGCTTTTTTGGGACTCCTTGTCTACATCCGTAGACAATCACAGAGAAATAACTTGCCCAATCCAAATGGTTTGTTGTCTCAGTTTACTGTCTTTGTGAGCTTTGGATTTTATTGTGCTAATAATACATTAAAAGTGTGTGTGTGTGTGTGTGTGTGTGTGTGTGTGTGTGTGTGTGTGTGTGTGTGTGTACATATCTATGCTTTCAAACCATTCTAGGCTGTTTTGGTGTTGTCTGATGTCATTCCACTTAGACTGTGTTTTCAGATTTGGGGGGGGGGGGGGGGGGGTGGCAGATACATTTGTGATTTCGTGCATGTGTACATCCTTCCGTTTTCTTTCAGTACCTTCAGGTGGTCCGACAGTCAGCGCATGTGTGATTTGGCTCCAGAAGTCATCAGCTGCATCGAAGCTGTTAAAAGCCATGGAAAAAAAAGGTGTTGGGTTGCAGCGCATGCCTGACATCGAACATGGGCATCTAATTTCCAAGGAAGTTTCCATCATCCTGATCCTTCTTCAGGAACCGGCTTCTGGTGACAGTGAGCAGGTGGAATTGTTTACGACTCGCTTGAAAGAAATCTTTAGTTACAGGCCATGCTGGGAAAAGATTAAAGTTGTTGTGCTCAGTCATAAGAAGGTGTTTCCTCGACATTTACTGGAATCTTACAAAATAAAGTCACCAATGTGGGCACACTTCATGGATATTCTTGATGAAAAAGAAAGGCTGTATTACTGGCCAGCAGAGGAAAAGAAACTGGTAGAGGGGTTACGCAGCAGTGGCTTCACTGGTCAGACACCACCAGATTATGCAGTAGGCTCCAGTGAGTTTGGTGGTCAGGAGGAGAATTCTAGCCTGGACGGAAGCGATATCGAGACAGTGAGCATCATCACGAACCCAGGAGAACCCCCAAATGTTCAATTTCAGAGGAATGCTCAGCAGCGGCACTTGACAGTAGAAGTCCATCCTTTTGAACACGCGCTTACGGTCCAAGAGCAGCTGTGGCTTCTGGGTGGTCACAACAATGGAGCAATACCATTCACCACTGATGAAGATGAAGAGGAACATACGAGCCACAACTCTGATGCTCCAAATTCTCTTGGCGAGGAGCCGATAAATGGTGATGACGTCCCCCAAGAAGGCAGCAATCCAGTGGAACCGTGTGAGACAAGTTCCCTGCAAGTTCCGTGTCCACAAACTGCTTCATATGACCCAGAAGAGACATTTGTGAAATCTTATCACCCGAGTGATGATTACAGCCCTTCTGGACAAATAGTGGAAAATGTAGCACCAGAATGTGGTGGTGTGCCTGGCACTCGAGAGCGTTCACCTGTTGAGAATGATGAAAACCACAGAACCTCCTCTCTAGGCCAGGTCACACAGGCAGCAGATCCACGAGAACCTGAAAGACAAAATGAGGAGATGCTTCACCCTCTGCACCCAGCTGTCTCACGGAGGCCACCTCCAGCCACACACTCTTTGGAAGTACAGAGAGGTTCTATTCCACAGTCTGTCTGTGGAGACAATCAGCAACTGCCCTCTACAAGAGCTGAATCTGTGGAAAATTCCTGCTTACAAGAGTTGAGAAATGGAACTCAGCACCTGACGCCTGGCCTGCCATCAGTTCATAATCTGCCTTCCAGTAGACGTCATCCTGCAGGGGAACCTTTTGATCAAGCTCCAGCCACACAAAGATCAAATCAGTTTAGTGACCCACATCATCGCTACAGAGTTCCTCCTCAAGCTTTTCCATCAGCAAACGAACACAGTTCATCTCATGACTCACACTGGCACCAGAGTCCTCCTTTCCCAATGCATTTCGCAAATCATAGATTTGAGAGAGAGCGGGTTCCACCAGATCAGGTATCCTTGCTTCAACCTATTCCAGCTTGCAGTGGACCAAGCCAGAACATTCCAGCAACTCTCCAAAATGGCGATCGTAGTGACCCCTCTTCCAGCAACCCTCCAACAGCTTCTTATGGTAGTGGAGTTGAGAACCCGCACATTAGACATCGGCCTCCAGTCCAGGATGAAATCCAGCGACGGTGGTTAGAACCAACGGAGGACAGCTACCACTCCAGAAGCTCGGACTCGGGGCTACAGGGGTCAAACTCGCGGTCACAGTCTTACTCCGCTAGTGGTGGACAGCTGCCTCTGCCATTGATGGACATCATTCCTGTCAGACTCCCAAACTTTGAGCAGCTTAATGATCCCCTCGATGTTGAGTCACTGAACGGAGAACAGAATAGAGAGGCTGGTGTTGAGGATGGTCTGCAGAACAATATGGGAGGACAGAGAGTGCCTGTTCAGCATGGCGACGTTTCCGACGAGGAAAATGAAAGCGATTCTGGGGTGCACTCCTCAGGCAGGATGAGCTCAGAGGACTACAGTCGTTGAATACGTTACTGCTTGCACGCAACGAAAAATACTTCTCCAGTACTTAAGGAGGTAACAGTTGCTGCAGGGAGGTAGAGATTTTGCCAGCTTCACTTACAAATTACGCAGTTTTACTATGCCAGTTGGTACTTCTTTCCACAGTTTACTGTCATTTCTCTCTGTTGTGTTGGCATGCCAGGCTGGCACACGTGATAATCTTGTAGCAGCACATTCTGTGTTTGAGGTGTTACCGGTATTGTACATGTACCAGATCAACACTCACCAGCAAGGTGTTACATTGTATACATGTACATAGACCCGACTGACACATGGCAGCCTGGTCTGCGTTTCAAGTGTTACTGGTATTGTACATGTACCAGGTCAACACTCACCAGCAGGATGTTGCACTGTTTGTACATGGACCAGATAGACACATGGCAGCCTGGTCAGCGTTTCAAGTGTTACCGGTATTGTACATGTACCAGGTCAACACTCACCAGCAGGATGTTGCACTGTTTGTACATGGACCAGATAGACACATGGCAGCCTGGTCTGTTTGAGGTGTTACCGTTATTGTACATGTACCAGATCAACACTCACCAGCAAGGTGTTACACTGTATATACATGGACCCGATAGACACATGACAGCCTGGTCTGTTTGAGGTGTTACCGGTATTCTACATGTACCAGATCAACACTCGCCAGCAAGGTGTTACATTGTGTACATGTACATGGACCAGATAGACATATGGCAGCCTGGTCTGTGTTTCAGGTGTTACACTGTTTATATAATAACAAGCGTAGACTTAATTATGATCCTCCATCAGCTTTTTGTATTTTTGTACCATAACCATGGTTTGTCGTTAACCGTGATCATGACGTTAAGCTTTTATTTAAAATGAATTATCAGTGAGATTTTACATGTATTTTCTTGGTGGTTCAGCCTTCCATTCTGCAAACATTTTTGCTAGCGTTTTTAAGGGAACGCAGAAGAAGAAGAAGCTAGCGTTTTTAAAAAAAGAAAAGAAAAATAAAGTGCAGATGACTTGCTCATGTTGGTACGTATACAGCATATACAGTCTCATGCAAAATAAACTTGACAATTTTGTGTTTGGGACTGTTCTCATGGGAAAAAAGTCACAAAGCCACTTGTGTTTGTTGGGTTTTTTTGCGGAATAAAATACATGTACACCAAAGAACTTTTAGAAGGGTATAGCAAGTGAAACCTCCCTATTTTACCCAGTGTCATGTATGTCTCTGGTCACATAACTGTAAAGTTCAGTTTTACAGCATTCATGGTTTCCAGCTGAATTTAAAGGAATTAGAAATTACCTTTTCTGTGACAGTGAAGTTGATTACAGCTGCCTTTCAAAAAAAACAAAAACAAGAACAAAAGCCAACATTAACACGCATGGATTTCTTTAAATGCCAATGTTGTAAAAGTGACAAAAACAAGTTAGTCAAGTTTATTTTGTGTGAGACTGTACTATATTTCTAAACACTTCAGGGGCTGTGCACCTTTAAAAAACAAGAACAAATGATAATTGAAAAAGCTTGCTAGCATTCTAACCCATTTTTGTTAAAGCCCAGATATCCTAGATTTGACAGACAGGACTTTGCTATAATGTCATGCGTTTTTGCGAGTATCATTTGCTGTTGGTTTCTATACATTTTATTGTATTGTGGACTGTGTTTTAGGTTAATTTTTGACGGTTTTACAAGATGTGTTGGCTGCACATAATATTACTTGTTCATTCCGATTCATATTGAGTCATATCCGTAACCCAATTCAGTGAACGACCACTTTAAACAGATTGATGTTTTAGCTAAATTTTTATGTGTAACTAGATTTTGAGAACATCTTTCTCAATTGAAGGACCAGAAAATTTATCATCAGGAGCGATTCTGAGTGTTGTAGGATGCGGAACAATCATGAAGGTTTCACGGTTTGACTGAAATGCAGAATGTGAGTGTTACTTGGATCATTGCAAAGCCCAAAGGAAAGTCATTGTCTTTTTATTAATTTTACCTTTAAGTTGTGTACATCTGTCTCACAGATTTTAAACAGTTGTCCAAGGAGTGAAGCTGACAAGCTTGAAAATGTTCACACATGCACAGGTATGTCTCAGTACACAATTATGAGCCAGTCTTTGCACCAAGCAGGAAAACCACAAAGAGGGCACTGTGCGTTTGACCCATGTTCACTTATTGTGAAGTCTTGAAAGTACATATACTGCTGAAAAGCTTGAAAATGTTCACGCATCCACAGATTTTGTCTCGGTAGGTGATTATCAGCCAGCCTTCGCACCAAGCAGGAAAACCACAAAGAGGGCACTGTGCATTTGATCACTTATTGTGAAGTCTTGAATGTACCAATTGTCTTTTCTAACCTTTTGGGATGTATGTTATTGATTACGGTACTTCCTGTGATACAGTACATATATACAAGTATATCAGATTGTCAATTGTATTTTACACTGGCTTGCTTTGGTGGTGGCAGCTTTCATAAGACCATTTCAAAAGAGTAGCACTACAGCATTGAAATGTACATTTGTATCAATTTTGTGTGGGTGCTTCATACCAGATGAGACTTTTAAAACATGAATTTATTTTGTGTAGCTTAGGATGTTGTCTTGTTTGTGTTTGAAGGGGAGGGAGTTTACTATTTAGAAGTTGTTACACGTATTAGTTTGGTTGCTGGTTGTTTTTGCTCTAGTTTTGCCATGATGCCCTAACAAGCTGTGCCATGTTTTACCATTAATTTTGTTAGGGCTGCTTGGCTTTTACGAGTGAACAGTTTTTAAATTTCTTTCTGTGATTTCCATGGGTTTTGGATGATTCCCATTTGTTGATCTGTCTTTGATTCATGAATCATCAATCATTTTGTACCTATGTATGATTTGCTCAAGCCGTTAATTTTGTTTTGGTGTGCCCTGTACTGTTGAATTTTGCTCAGTAGTTTTTCTTACAATTGTTTGTGTTTTAGGGGATTGCTGATATGTTACTGATGTTAGTGCATATATATATATATATATATATGCACTAACGTGCATAGCATAATGACCATGTATATTGGTTTTACAGTGCAACCACTTTTTGATATGTTTTTTATTGTTGTTGTTTTGTTGTTAGTTTTTGTTTTTGTTTTTAGTACATGTATTGCTGTTTCTTCTGTTGTGTAATCATTACAAGGGAAATGGGGTTGCTTCCTGCGAGGTATGAGCGTCGCGCTCATTACAGTCCGGTCTTTTGTGAATGAACGTCAGTCATGAAGACATCGATTTGTCGCGGCAGAATACTGATGTGTATACAGCAGACCTTCATAATTATCCACATTGGACTGATTCAGCTTTTGAAATGTCGGATCACTTTCGTACCAAGGCGGACATATATGTCAGGGCTTAAAATGGTATGGTAGACTTTTCCTCGGCGCACATATCCATCTCTCCTGAAATGCTCATGGTGCTGCAGGATTGGAGGACGAAGCAGTGAAAGCCTGTTGACGCTAAGCGCTACTTTATTGTTCCCACGGATGTGAAGTTCAGCCCGATGCAGTACGATACTCGCAGATGCTCCAGTGTGTGTGAGTACGGGGATCTCTCATGCAGTACCGTGGTAGGTTTGGGAGTAGGATGAGTAGTCAGCGTAAAGTGCTGATGGCCACATGATTACCCTGTGGGGAGTACACATCTGAAAGTCCCGTTTTGCGAATCCAAAGACCATACTGTTCTAATGGTGAAGAAAGCCGAAGCTGGAAATAGCACTCATGATGATGTACATTCTGTGTGTACACACGTCTGCTTTTTTTTTGGATGCTTTTGCGAAAATTGTTTTCGAGATACCTTTTTGTACTTCTAATTTTTTTTACTCGCTTTCGCTTTCAAGAAAATACGCTAGGCAATCATGTGTGTTTCCCACAAGGTTTTTTTTTTTTTTTTTTTTTTTGAGTATATATATATTATTTGTGTGTGTAAATTGTATGACATTCTTAAAACATTTGCACAGCTCACAACCATTGTATAGAACAGATCTTTACAAGGACTGAGATACGAAGAATCCAAATAATGTCAAACAAAGCACAAAACTTTGTAAGTTAGTTCCAATTGAAGTTCAAAATGGCAGCACTAGACTCTAGTAGAGGCATGTGCCCGATAGGAATAATTATTCAGTTTAATTCAGTTCAGTAATTCATGTCGCCGAGGGCCAATATTCATTTGCGGCACAGCTACTTAGATAAAACACACCAAGACACGTTGAAATATGCAAGAACAGTAAGAAATTAGAATATCAGTCTTTCACTGGAAGACAAAAATCCAAGTTGAATGAAATGGTTTCGTCGTGTGCAAACTCTGATTACGTGAGACAGTTGAAGGCTGCATGAATAAAGAAAGTCTAGTGAAATCCAATTGTGTGAGCCTAGTTAAATTTTGGGATAGAGTATACCGTAATAATTAATTTTAAGTTGCACTGTTGTGCCTGAGTGTAAGTATATAATATATAAAGTTTGCATAAGGAGAAAAACAGTGTTGTATGAATACATGTAGTATTATCCAGTTTGACAGAAGTTTTGTGGCTGGCCTGTGTGACAGGTTTGTTAAAACTAGAGATACAGTGGACTTCATATGAATTTTAACACGCAAAACTGTTTACTGTCCAGCGCTTATAGTTCCAATCCCGGCTGGGGCCAGTTATTTGTGCTGGTGTGTTTCGCGCCGCCCCGTCTTTTTTATATCACCTATGTGTGGTGGAAAAGGACGTTAAACTCCCAATCACCCACGCACTCTCTAACGCTTATAGGCAACTTTGCTGACTGACATGCATATGAATTGCACTGGAGGTTGAGAGTTTGTGAAACGTGTTTTTCCTTTCATATGCTGCTAAGTTTATTTTAAAAGTTAGCATGAGGAGTAGTTGTTGGTGGTTTAAGGTGTAATGGAAAGATTCATATGAAGGTGGTTATGTTCAGAATTGACTATGCAAAACAATGCTTTTGCTAGTCGCAGAATCAGTTCTGCTTTAGGAGGGTGAACATTTTGATCGCTCCGTTGGTTGTACTTACATAGAACTTTGTGTGATACAAGTCATAATAATCAGAAACTATAATTTCATACAAATGTCTGCAATCAAACAATTGTTTTTTATTTACCTATATATATGTGTGTGTGTGTCTGTGTGTGTCTCTGTGTGTCTGTGTGTTATACAACTCAAAGGCAAACCAGAAAAGAAACTTTGCAGCCAGCCAAACTGACAAGGATAACAACACTCATAGTTGGCAGTAGCCCCGGTGAAAGTTTTTAACTGAAAGAAGCAAGACAAAGAGCCAGCATGGCATTTCTGTTACACTTATTGCTTGAGTAAAGGGGGTGAAATATTCAAACATATTTTACACTCCTATGGGACAACCCGGCAATGCTAGCTGGGTCGAAACACCCCCAAATACAAACACGCACGGCATGACATCAAAATTCAATGAACCATCTCAAAAGCTACGCACCTTTTAGAAGCTGGGGTACAGAAAAATGCCCCCCCCCCTCCCCCCCCCACACACACACACACACTCTCCCCCCACCCCCTCCACCCCACCCACTAAAAAACGAAGAAGCTGTAACATTCATTTGAAATACAAATACAAACAAACGTCATTTTGCACAGCCTGGTTAAAACGAAACAAAACACACACCCTCCCCCCACCCCCTCCACCCCACCCCACTAAAAAACGAAGAAGCTGTAACATTCATTTGAAATACAAATACAAACGTCATTTTGCACAGCCTGGTTAAAACGAAACAAAACACAGCCCCCCCCCCTCCCCCCACACACACCCTGAAAAGAAAACAACAAACCATGCAAAACAAAACACCACCATCCACAAAATAACCCAAACAAAAATGAGTTTACCCCCCTCCCCCCCCCCCCCCCCCCCCCCCGAAAACAATAACAACCCACAATTAAACAATTTGGTTATGAATATAGTTGAGTTGAATAGTGTAATTGAAAGAAGAAGAAAAAAAAACCCAAAGAAAAAAAAAAGCATAAAACAACAACAAAAACAACAACCTGAGACGCCCCAAAGCATGTGACCGGTTTATATACGTTACACAATACGACCTTCTTGAAAAAGCTGATTAAAATCACAAAGCACACTGGCAAAACATGTTAACACCAAAAGCGTTAAAGATATTAAGGCATTCTTTTACAGTCTGGTTACACAAAGCTGAAACGGCTGCAATGATTTGCAAGTGTGGACAAAAATCTGAAAAGTCACTGCGTACAAAAAGCATTTTTATCCTCAAGGTCATTGTGAGCTTTTAGGAAACTGACAGAACTGTGTTCACAACCACAGCCATTTTCTTGGGTTCCAAAATTTACTTCAGTCCGAACCACGACTAACGAAAATACATGTAACTAGATGTACATTGAGTTGTTTGTTTGTTTTTTTCCGACCTTCGTTTCCCCAACACAGCGCAGAAGTTCCACACTGGTTTAAAAGAGAAACGCAACGGAAAGCTACAGTGTTGTTTTTTGTTGTTGTTGTTGTTGTTGTTGTTGTTGTACAACCACAAATCTTTTTCTTTTATATTTCAGTCATTTTTCTTTTAGCTAGATACAATGATTTAAGGTTAGATATAGCTTTCCGAGTACAGCAACAGATTAGAACTATGTACAAGCGAACACGCTTAAATCAAATGCGCAGGGGAAAGCGGGGGGGGGGGGGGGGGTATTTTACTTTCCAGTAGCTGAGTCAAGGGTCGTACCGCATGGATATCTGTGGTGAGTTCAGAATTCAGGGAGACTGTAGAAGTCACATGGGGTCGGCGGCATCAGTATAAATTTGCAGTTTGATCACTTATCCAGATATAATTATGTAAACAAAAATTTGCGTGAATCAATGCATTTACTGTCCATTTTGTTAGCTTTAAACGAACAACCGAATCTTACGACTAGACACATTTCGGACGCCAGTTCCTTTCACCATGGTATTCCTCTCGAAAACTTTCAATCTTTCTCCATGGACTCCCAACAACTGACGCCCCTCTCTTGCTTTAGGTATGGGAACTCAGCCAAGTATGCAGTCCTATCCCAGAAGGAGGCGCTGTGTCGCACGCCTACTGGTGTTGCCACAGCCTGGCAGCAACCGCAGCAGAAAAAGAGACTCCTCGGTCTTGATAATCTGAAAATAAAATGAAATCTGTAAATAAAACGAAAGAAGTTTCGTTTACCAAGCGTAATTGAAAGCTGGCTGGCTGGCTGTTGGTTCGTGTCTGTCTCTCTTGTCTGTCCTTCGTTTATGATCGCTATGTACTGGAAGACGGGGAGTGAGTGAGTTTTTAGGGCTTAAAGCCGCGCAAGCCACAAAGACTAATTCGCGGCTGATACTGGAAGACGGTCTACGACAAAACAAAACAAAAACTTAAAGCCTCTATGATTTTGTCTGGTATACTACAACTTTGTGGAAAACCTTTCACCGGGTGTGCTACACTCCTTGCTTGAAAACAGTAGTTTATATCAAGATACAACACGGCTGACCAGCGTGAAGCCTGGCATCGCGATAATATTATCCCAAGGCTAGCATTTTTTGTTGTTGTTGTTGTTGTTGCTCCGCCAACTCTTTTGCCAGTTCCAGTGGTGTTCCTCCCAGGTCATGAGTGGAATCCACGGAGGGCTCGGAAGCTGGGACAATTTTTATTATGCATGATGATGGAGATGAGGATGATGGTAAGATGATGCAACGGAGGTCGGTGTGGTTTTGGGACTGCGGGACAGGGCCGCATTCCACGCTTCCTGTCATAAATATCCCGACATTAACTAGGCCCGGGAACTACGGCATCTTCGGTGCCGGCCGTGTAATCATCCACATCATAAGACGTGTAATTCCAAGGGAAGCAACCCCCCCCCCCTCCCCAAAGTGGGTGAATCTCCCCATAGCACACCCGCTCTGGGTAGAAGCCGACATAGTTAGGAAAAATCCCGCTTGCCTCGGCTGGGACTCGAACCCGGGTCTCCCGGTCCATGGTCCGAAGGTAGCGCTAACCACTACACTACGGGGGCCGGTCCAAGGCTAGCATTGTAAAGACCCGTAAAACTCCCTATGTAAAAAGGGGTATGTCTGCAGCATTTTCTGTCGGGACTTCGAATTTTCGTGATAAAAATTGACACATTTACAGACCACACACACATCTATATTTTGTCTAGATGCATTTTTCAACACCCCCATTACAGCCTCACTGAAAAACTGTGACAAAAGAACACGAATGACTGAGTTTCAGAAAATAATATTGCTGTGGCCTCGTTCGAATTTGAACTTGGCGCTGTCAGTCAATGGTTAGTAGGCGTGCCAATCCAGTCCAATACAGAACAAAGCAAAAGACACCCGAAATACCTATAAAAAATGATCGTTGTTATACGACAAGAACCCATGTCATTTTATTGGTATATGGCCAGACGAATGAGGCTTCGGCACAGCCGAGATGTTGCGGATATGAATACTATGACACAACTTTCCTGTACAATTGCTGGGTTGAGTGCTGGTCCCAGTCAGTCGCTTTGCAAACATAAAACGGCCACGAATTCCGGTTTATTCTGGCCCTGGTGACAGGATTTTTCAGAACCATTCCGATTTATCCTAGGATATCCTAGGATAAATGGGAATAGGGTTAGGGTTAGGGTTATCCTAGGATATCCTAGGGTTATCCTAGGATAAATAATGGGAATGGTTCCGAAATATCCTAGGATATTTGGAAACAGGTTCCGATTTATCCTGGTTCCGAAATATTCTACGACACCGGGATAGCCAAATGGCAAAGCGTTGGACTTTTCAATGATCGGGTCGTGAGCTTGAATCCCATCTGTGGCTATATATTTGGTCTGGCCTGTTTGTCGTCGCCTCGTCTTTGATATAAATCATACCGGGTGGAAACGGACGTTAGACTCCCAAACACCCACCCACCCCATTCGTAATAAAAGTACAAAAGATTTTAATGATGATAAGTGTTTTTCTTAAATAAACATTTAGATATTAAGTCATATATTTTCTAACAACTGTTTTATTTGTGATGAATATCTTTGAGAAAAGACCCAAGAAAACACACACACACACACACACACACACACACACACACACACACACACACACACACACACACACACACACACACACACACACACACATCAACAGGGCTTGATTCTCTTATTGAAGATACGGTACCGTGCAAAAGAGAACGCTTCGATAATTATGGACATAATCTGGTTACCACCGTGACGGTGCCTCGTCACACTGACGCGACGTCCGCTTGCAGTGAAAGTATACAGAGCGAAATAACACACACACACACACACACACACACACACACACACACACACACACACACACACACACACGCACGCACGCACGCGCGCGCACGCACGCACGCACGCACGCACACACACACACACACACACACACACACACACACACACACACACACACACACACACACACATGATATCCTTTACACCGGCTGGTAGACTTTTACGATGCCCGGTCTTTAGGATTTATGTTTGGCTCACAGATCGTTCTGAGCTGTTTTCGTGGTGTCCATCGTCACAGCACTTAGACGCCTGCACATTGACAGCACCTCAAAATGCTGGCGCTAAGCCAACGGAAACGTACTCACTAACGCGGTTAATACACTGAGCGAGAGTGTTACACCAACCGTCATAGAATCATAGTTTGAACGCTGGACCGCTCGCGCAAAGTGCAAGCAGCATTGTATCGTACTCTACTAATCATTAAGATAGAGTATGTCGAGCGTACAGGCACACTCACGAGCGAAATTGTCCCATACCATAACTTGACGTAGTCCGACACAATCATGTGCTTGAAGGACTAAGGACTTGATCCTTTGTCGACAGCTTTTACATTATCCCTGTGACCTATAATTGTGTCATGACTCTAGCCGAAGGGTAGAGCGTTGGACTTTCAATACTCGAGGCATGAGTTCGAAACGCAGCTGGGGCCAACTATTTGTGCTGGCCTTTTTCTCGTCGCCCCGTCCTTGGTATCACCCATTCGTGGTGAAAAAGGACGTTAAACTCCCCAACACCCACCCATCCTACCCAATTGCCATGTTTGTTCGTGTATGTTCAAGCGTATAATACATGCATGTCGTTCTTGTCTTTGTCATTATATATACACACCAAAAACAGAATGAAAAAATTGACTTAGTAACCATGGAAAATGCGCGATTAATTTTCCCCCTTCTTGGCGGAAAAGAGTCTAGAGTTGACGTGATAAAACAGGTACAAACAGAAAGCGGGACATTTATTTATTTATGAGGGTGGGTGGGTGTTTGGGGGTTTAACGTCCTTTTCCACCACATAGGGTGATACCAAAGACGGGGCAACGATGAAAAAGCCAGCACAAATATTTGGCCCCAGCCGGGATCGAACTCACGACCCGAGCATTAGAAGTCCAACGCTCTACCATTCGACCACCCCGGCTCCCCATTTATTTATGAACTTTGAATACTTACAGTTAATTTCGACTCTCCATCCATTGAGGTGACGTCATTTGCAGCTTCCGCGAAGCTGTGCGAATCTTAGGACAAGCAGACGTCTGAACTCCGAGGCGAAGATAGCGTAGAATATGACGTTGATAGAATGGCTGAGGAGGTTTATCAGCCTGCCAATACACATGACGATGAATACCGTGATGTTGATGTTCATCTGTGCGTGGAACACGGCAATGACAGAGAGATAGACCGGATAGGCCAGCAGACTGGTGGTGGTGATGCAGACGACACCCAGGGTCAGGCGGCGCGTGCGTTGACGGGATGCACGTGTCTGGTCGTCGGAAAGATAGGAAGTGACGTCACGCCGGCACACCTTGACCAGAAGAGCCACGTTGCTTGCGGCCATGAGAAGCAAAGGTAGACAACCAGCTATGACAAGGACGGACAGGTAGTACACGGGGTCGGCTAACCTTTCCTGTATGTCGTCAGCGCACGAGCTGCCCAAGGCATGACAGATGTGATGACCCATCACCAGTCCACCAAACAGCAGACTCCAACAGGCGATGACGACGCTCGCTATGATGACCCGGCGGCGTGAGAGAATGAGATGGACACGGAGCGGTCTGTAGACGGCCACGCACCTGCTGACGGCAAGTGCCAGGGTCACGTGGACAGACATGATGCTGAACAGTAATGAGAAATCGCCTGCCACGTCACTAAAGAGAGCACCATCCCCACCGACGGAAGGGTCCTCTTCACGCATGAGGGAGTCTTCTCCAGTAACTGGTGCACCATCTCCAGTAAAGGAAATTCCGTCTTCACCGCCGAAAGGAGACACATCTCCACTGAACAGAGGAACGTCTGCACTAAACGTAAACGAATTGTTGAGATCAACTCCAGGGAAGGGAGAGCCCTGTGCTAGCGTCCCCACGTACTGGGCGACGCAGACCGCAAGGTAGAGGGCGTCGCTCAGGGCAAGGTACTGGATGAAGAAGGTGGACGGGCTGAAGCTGGAGTCGGCCTGCCACACCCACAGGACAATCACGTTCCCAACGATGCCGAGTAACACGACGGGGAGGTACAGATACTTCGTTAGGTCCACCTCCAAAGACAGCATGTAGGTATAGCAGTCCACGTCGGACATAGCCACGGTGCTAACACCTTCCATTGTTATCCCGGGTCCGTGATCTTCAGCCACAGCGGACAGTCAATGTGTGGCTCAGAAAAAAAACCGCTGAAATGATTTGTAATCAGCTCCAGGGCTTTTACAGGTACATGTAGGAAGTTCGGCTCGGAAACTCCAGGTTTGGAATGTGGGTGTGACGAGCGAATCAGATCTCGTCTAACCTATCTGAGAAGATAAGTAATCTACCGGATAGGTGTTTTTTGTTGTTGGTGTTTTGCACGACATGTCCCGTGACTGATCAAGGAAGCACTTGTTCTGTCCTCGAGCACAGTTTGATATACTGTGTGCGTGTGTGTGTGTGTGTGTGTGTGTGTGTGTGTGTGTGTGTGTGTGTGTGTGTGTGTGTGTGTGTGTGTGTTCTCCTCCTCCCCCCCCCCAAAAAAAAAAAAAAAAATAAAAAAAATCCGATAGTTAAAAACGTCATCGAGATTTATTACTGAAGACGTTCTGTAGGCTGAGTCCACCCTGCAGAGCAGAGCCGCCAGTTCGACTTGAACACAGCTGTGTGAGATCCCACATGGCGGGCCTTCGGCCAGAAAATTTGTAACGTTTACCTTCAATGCCCATATATAAATATGATTTTGTCAGGTCGCATGTGTTTGACGTAAGCCAATCTCATGTTGTTTGAATGTCTGAAGTAAAGTTTATCAATAACAGTTAGGCCAAGACTTGTATGTTTCGCAAAATAGCCATGGTCTCTCTAGTGTGTTGTAACGCATGAATTGGTGCACTTTTTCGGTGCTATTGTACTCTTCACGTTTTTTTTTTTGTTTTTTTTTGTTTAATCTTATCCTTTGTACAGTTGCGGTTTCCTATATTCAGTACATTCACGTTCGCTCTGATTTTCTGTATTTCCTCCTCACCCCAGAATGGGCTCCAGGACTACACTTTTTGATTTTGACTTTGAAGTATTCACCAGTTCGTCTTCTTAAACTGTGCCCCTAACTTCACAAGGAAGAGCGCCGTATTGAAGTCGCTTGGAGCCTATGACAAGCCTCTTGTGAAAAAGAACTCTCCACAATGGCAGATTTACGACAAAGCAATCTTGCACATTCACTCCGGTCAGAGTCAATAATGATGCGTAGAAAAGTACCCAAAAGAGACGGCCGTAAAAAAAAAAAATCGTAAGGTGTATTGTATGAGGGGCGATGGACTCTTTTATGACTGTCGTAAGGTAATCAGGAAGTGCAGCCGAGTACGTGCAGTTGATACGTGAATCTGTTTAACTCTATTGTGACTGGGGCTGTCGCCGTCTCAACACTGCCCCTGCCTAGGTTTCTTTTGTCCTAATCTGGGTTAGGCCCGTACCCGTGGGTTAAATTAACCTCGAGTTCTACATACGGGCCCAGGAGTCTGCATGAAGCGACTCTCGAACCTGACGTGGTATTTTCCCCGTAATATCACCCGCCAGTTTAGAGATTACGAACCTGTGGCATAGTGCATCGGACGATGGAGACAACACTGTGATATCATTATCCTGCTCTGCAAATGCTGCAAGATTGAAAAAAAAAAAACCCATTGTTTCAAAGTCAATTTTCAGAACCAAAATTTTCTGCCTGGATTTTACGTTACGATTTCAACGTAATATTCCTCAGCCGTGCGTAATCAGATCAGCAAAGTGGTTTAAGAAAAATGATAGAAACAATTTGACAAAGTCTGACAGCGACTTCAAATCACGCTTCTGCTCGTGTATAACCGCCATGGAAAAGGTGCCGGTAGGAAACGTGTCAGTTATGTCTGATCTGGCAAGCATGAACAAATCGGAGAGAGACGTGACATTCGGCCACTCTTCTTCCAATGATACACTCATTCTACAGACTTGTGAGAAGGCAGGCGAACTCCCCGTCACGTCGCTAGGTATTATTGGGAACGTGCTTGTTCTGTGGGTGTGGCAGGCCGACTCCAGCTTCATCCCCGCCACCTTCTTCATCAAGTACCTTGCCACGTGCGATTTGTTGTTTTCTGCTTCTACTTTCGTGAAGATTTTTGACTTTATGCCCGTCGTTGTCGTCAGTTCTTTCACGACATTCTTCATCAAGATGTCTGTCCACGTGACCCTGGCACTCGCCGTCAGCAGGTGCGTGGCCGTCTACAGACCGCTCCGTGTCACCCTGATTCTCTCACGCCGCCGGGTCATCGTTGTGAGTGTCGTCATCGCCTGCTGGTGTTTCTTGTTGCAGGGGCTTCAGCTCTGTAGCAGATATGTTATTCTTTTCGGCGATGACTATGACAAAAGGTCGATCTTGGCCATCTGCTTTTTGTTTCTGAGTTATTGTCTGCCGCTGTTGCCGATGGTAGGCTGCAACGTTGCGCTCCTGTGTAAAGTGTACCGGCGTGACGTCACTTCTCACATGTCCCACGACCAAGCACGTGCATCCCGTCAGCAAACGCGCCGCCTGACCCTGGGTGTCGTCTGCATCACCACCACCAGCGTGCTGGCCTATCCGGTCATCTTCTCTGTCATAACACCCATCCGGTGGAAACAACCTGCATATCTCGTCACTTTTAACATAATTGCCTCCTGTGTCAGTAATTTACTGATCGGCATTAACTCGTCTATCAACGTCATCTACTACGTCATCTTCGCCTCGGAATTTAGACGTCTGCTGGTGCTGAGGTTCACACGGCTGTGGGGATGCTGCAAGAGGCGATATGCGGGCTACTGAGGACGGTAAGTATGAGAACAGAGTGTGTGTGTCTAGCATGGCCAATCGAGTCAAATTGTCACCAGTTTTCTGCATATCGGAAAATGTGCCCAAAACGTTTGTGACTGTGTCCTTGAGAAGGTCTTGAGAAATGCTCTGTTCAGTTGATTCCAGATCCGCCCATACACCGCGAAGCGACGTCCACGGCTACCCCGCACATCTGAAAATATACTGCCTCTCTCAGTGTCTGTCTCTTTCGTACACGTGTGTAACCGCGCTAAGTAATTACATCAATTTGAATGTCGCGCAGTCACCACTGAATACAAGACACGCACACGCGTATACATATGAGGAAGGTCAGTTTGGAAACACACATCGAAACAACAGCGACAAAGACTGACAAACAAATACCGTAACTATTGCGTCAGTGAACTGAAATACTAGTGAGGCTGTTTGCACTTGCCAACTGAACACGAGCGGGTGCGTCTGCACTTGCCCAACCCGGGTTAAAACTGGCGACCCGGGTGTATCCCGTGTGATGAACCTTTTACCGTTCAGCGCCTCTTGATCTCGTGCGTGGATCTCGCCGAGACTCGTGACAAGTTTTATTCTGTTGACTCATTGCGGAAGTTGTTCAGGGATGTCTCCTCTGACAACACCTTCAGTTTCTTGAAGGATGTCAACCTCTTTTATAAAATATAGTCTTTTAGCATAGCATAATCTGTGATATTGTTTTTAGTCTGGAAGATGTTAATCTTATACACGACCTCGTTTAAGATACACCCATTTTTAATGTATATTTACATCATGTTTCAAGCAGGACATATTTTACGTTTTAAAGGACCTGGCAGTATGGGACTCTGTAAAGCCGCGAAATAGTCTTTGTTGCTTGCGCGGCGTTAAACCCTAACTAACTAACTAACTAACTAACTAACCGGGTTCAACCCACTTACGGACCTACGTTGAATCCGGGTCCAACCCACATCCCAGAGCTAAAGAATTGTGGGAAGTACATGACGTCATTTGAACAGGGGTGACGTCATGGATTTAGTGTGCTTTACCAATGCACGGCAGAGCTGGCTTGGGCATAAGAATCTAGTGGGAAATCAGCCGCGAATAACTTTGGTTACACACCATGAATGACAGATCCGTGTGTGTGTGTGTGTGTGTGTGTGTGTGTGTGTGTGTGTGTGTGTGTGTGTGTGTGTGGTCTAATCACTAGGGACGCACGGCTGCGCTACTGAACGGCCGTCACCAGTGTCACGGCGATGAAGCGTGGGTTCGAGCCCAGGTCGAGCTTGTGGTATGTGATACCGGTTTTTCCTGGCTACCGGGCTGCTCATCGGGGGTTTCTCCGGCTTCCACCCCCCCCCCCCACCCCCCTATTTAGGCATGACAAGTTTCCATTCATCTGACATACTTTGTACATTGTCCGCGGCCGCATGATCATCAGCTGCTCAAATAGCGTCTGACCGGATTCACGATGGCTCGCCTCTCCTCGTTTCCAGTCCTCGCCTCAGCAACACGTGGAAGTCCGAATGTTTCACTGTTGGTCGGACACTGATGTATGTGAGGCATGTTCAGTCATGCAGACGTGTTTACTTGTCCTTCATGTGTTTCACGAACCTTTCACACACACACACGCACACGCACACACACACACACACACACACACACACACACACACACACACGCACACACACACAGAGATTTGCCAGACCCAGATCTCCGTCGCAGTTCCAACAGGACACGGACACGCTACGTAAACAGATGATGCGTTTTATGCGGCGAGGTTGTGGTTAGCTTACGCGTCGTAGTGTACATTTTATCTATGATTGTTTTATGTGACGCTTGTGTGTGTGTGTGTGTGTGTGTGTGTGTGTGTGTGTGTGTGTGTGTGTGTGTGTGTGTGTGTGTGTGTGTGTGACACAACTTTTTGGTTAAAGTCAGTTTCAGTATCTATTGATATATATTTGTTGTTTAACTGTGTATCTTGAAATATGCTGGCGCTGTGTGTGTGTGTGTGTGTGTGTGTGTGTGTGTGTGTGTGTGTGTGTGTGTGTGTGTGACAGCGTTTTGCTTAAAGTCAGTTTATCTATTGATATATATTTTATTTGCTGTGTAACTATGTACATGTATCTTGAAATATGCTGGCGCTCTGTGTGTGTGTGTGTGTGTGTGTGTGTGTGTGTGTGTGTGTGTGTGTGTGTGTGTGTGTGTGTGTGTGTGTGTGTGTGCGTGCGTGTGCGTGCGGGTGTGTGTGTGTGTGTGTGACGCAGCTTTTTGCTTAAAGTCAGTTTATCTATTGATGTATATTTGTTGTGTAACTATGTATCTTGAAATATGCTGGCTGTGTGTGTGTGTGTGTGTGTGTGTGTGTGTGTGTGTGTGTGTGTGTGTGTGTGAGAGAGAGAGAGAGAGAGAGAGAGAGGGGAATTTTATGAAGCAGCGATATTTGTGATATAAAGAACATGCATGTGTGTTCAGCAGCTGTGTATTGTAATTTGTTGTGATACCGAAAAACAAATCCCTACTCGTCTTTTTTTTTTTCCTTCTTATTTTGTCCTGTTATATTTCACTCCTGGATGTCAAAGATAAATTTCTCTGTTCAAAATGACACGCTTGGTTTTTCTTATTCTCTTGTCTTATCTTGTAGTCGGTCATACGTACATGTATATCTATGTCCAGTGCACAGAAATTGACAAATGATTCGTTTGCTGTTCGCGTTGTTTCCATTCTACCACCCCCCCCCCCAACACACACACACACCACCACCACCACCACCGCCACGAACACCCCCTGTAAATCAGAAGAAAAAAAAAACACAGCCAAAAAAACCCCCAAACAAACATTACAAATTTATTAACGCCCTCCCCCCCTCCCCCATCATCCCCCCCCCTCAAAAAAAGAAGAAGAAAAAAGCACTGCCTGAGCCCGGACTGAAGGCGGAAGCGCAGTCTTATACGCCCGAGCGACTGCCTTGAGACACTACTGACTGACAAGACCACAGGTGACACTGACAGACACAGTCACAGACACTGCCAACCAAATGCCTCCACTCCTAACCCTGCGCCCACGATACCAAGACTGACATGGCCCCAAACGGCGGAGTGCAAAACCCCCAATACAGGCAATTCACCACTGGTCAAATGACCTGCCGTCTGGCACTTGGCAAGTACTGTATCGCCTGTAGCGGATTTCCCAATCTGAGACCATGCCACAACGCCGTAGGGAACCTTGGAAAGCAGGCAACAACAGCACTGAGCAGCAATGATTTGATCGCCGACGCCGGTGACTGACCCCGGGCCACCCACGGCCTCATGCAACAGGACAATCCGGCTCTCGAACACCCCTCACTACTACCCCTCCCCCCCCCCCAACACACACACACCCCTTCTCAGTCAACCCGCCAGACACTGCCCATCCTGTAAAAACGACAATGCCGGACATCACTGCCACCTCTGACGGTGCCCCTGACTCCCTGCCCGGCCATCAAACTTGACAGAAATGATCACACACACACACACACACACACACACACACACACACACACACACACACACAAGCATCCCCTCCTCCAACACACACACCCACAGCGTCTACTCATAACACGCACAAACCATGCGCAAGCATCCCCCCTCACACATGCATGAACTGACAATGGCACACGCGAAAAGATGAATGCATGCCACGTGGCACATGCCATGTCAGTGTGTATATGTGAAAACTGCAAGTGTGCGCACAGCACTTGTGCATGCGTGACCACCACTGCCAAGAGTGACACACAGAAAGCTAGAGGCCTCTCCAGAAAAGTCAGTAATGCATTACATTGCCGATCTCACAGAATGAGCACTGGAGTTGCAGCCAGCCAGCCAGTTTCAGGGGGGACAAATGTTGAAGACTACCAGTGAACATATACAGTGTAGCCTCCCTTGCACAAAAAAATATAATTATATATAATTGAAATCAGGAAGCTCCGACTAGAGATAACCAGAGATAACTACAATGAACACTTTGTGTGCTGCTAGGGCAACAGCATGGTGGAACACACACACACACACACACACACGCACACGCACACGCACACGCACGCACGCACGCACGCACGCACGCACGCACGAACGCACGCACGCACGCACACACACACACACACACACACACACACACACACACACACACACACACACACACACACACAAGCATGTGCAGATACTTCAAAATTATGTGGGGGCAGAGGTTATTTACTGAGTATGTCTAAGCAAATACAGATTATATCTTTCACGGAGAACTGACTACATCAGCAGGGCAGAATCAGCTTGAAAGACCAACTCCGCTGAGGGTTTCTCAACGAAGTAATGAGTACGCAAGGTGAGGTCAGTCGGGTTTTACACACCAGATACTGAGTCATAATTTACGCGAGGTTTCAAATTAAGACGGCTTGCTCCGTGCAATTACGTTATCTTTGCCGCGGCGTTCCAAGGGAGGGTGTATGATGTGCGTACATGCTTTCAGAATGTCAGTCCCAGCCTGAATTTTATGTAGTAAATGACTGATGCAATGGTTAATGGGGGGGGGGGGGGGGGAACACGTAGGTAACACAGGGACTTGTTGTGAATGTCCCAAACCACCAAGCAGTAAAAAGAAATTTTGAAATCAAAGCCGTACTGTTGCCTATATAAGTTACTCGGAAAAAATTGGGCACTCAAAAACAACAACAACTAAGCTTTCCCAAACAAACAAACAAACAAACAAACAAACAAACAAACAAACAAACAAACAAACAAACAAACAAACAAACAAACAAAGAGCTCATGAGAGAAAAGTCTCCATACGATGACTTGGCAGCAAAACTGCTTCTTCGATTTAAAAAAAACAACAACAACAAAAACCAAAACCAAACTTTTCTCACATTCAGTGCCTGGTTTCAGAGCGCAAAATAAGATTGTTTTACGTGTAAAGTCTGTGTATTTGTATGTCGATGTATGTACCTATGTTAAACAAGAGAAATTTTAACAAAAGTTTTACATTAACACCGAGCAGTTAAAAAAACACAACAACAACACGAAATGTATTTTCATGATCAGTAACGCATCTTCTCGAAGGAGGAACAACATCAGCAACAACATCAACAACAACATCAACAATAACATCAACAACAACATCAGCAATAACATCAGAAACAACATCAACAACAACATCAACAATAACACCAACAACATCAACAACAACACCAGCAACAACATCAGCAACAACATCAACAACAACATCAACAACAACAAATCGCGACACCATTCCTTTTGGCAAGTAGGGGATTCAACTGACTCTCGAAAAGAAGTACACACACACACACACACACACACACACACACACACACACACACACACACACACACACACACACACACACACACTCGCCGAACGCCCCAACCCATCCCACCCCCCCTCCCCCCCCAAACCCCCCCAACCCCCCCCCCCCCCCCCAGACACACACACACATACCCTGTTTCTGAAGTAGGCTAGTAGGTTGTCTCAACCCATTCCGTTTGCAGTTGATGGATGAAGAGATCGGGAACAGGTGCGCATTGAGATGCTACAGTAAACTGTTCCTTGTGAACGTTTTTCTCGAGTCGACGAATCAGCATGGTGCACAAAACACTTCAGTCATTCGCTCGCCTTAGGCTACGTAACACAGATGCAAATCTGGAGGAAAACGCTATATATTCCTCTTACACATAGCGTTGCAGATGACACCCTAGAAATGCTTTAAAATTCACACACACAAAAAAATCACAAAAATCAGGCAGCCATAGACTCATGTGTAGAGTAAATTTAAACAAATTCCAATGTTCCGTTCTTTGGCAATGTTGGCAGCGACCACATACCCCCTCATTCCACGGTCGTTTGCTGGCTCCTGTGCCAGCCGCGCATGAATTCAAATAGTCCACAAGCCAGCCTCATTTTCCCCTAATTTTACTATTGCCTGGCATGAAACTTGTTTACAAAGCTAACAAAAAGCACCAGATTGCCATTTTTTTTAAAACTCTGCATACAAATTTTAAAAGGGGCAAAGATTTTCTACTATATTTAGCCGAGTTCTACTACATGACCCGGAACCTAATACCGTTGTGTAACCTATTAGGGCTCCGTCAGACGAGCCCATTTTGCACGCGGCCTACCAGCGGTAAAATGCAACCCCAGGACCCGTATGTAAAACTCGATGTTAATTTCACCCACGGCTACGGGCCTAACGCAGACTAGGACAAAACAAACCCCAAAACAAAATTAAATAAAAACGGAAGCGAACAAAGAAAGACAAAAATCCTTCTATAACGACATAGGCACCTTGCTGGAATGGACCCGCTTCCTGATTTAAAACAAAAAAACCAACAGAAAATTTAACCCTATAGAGCTAGTTTAGTTCGAGGTTAGATTCTAACCCGGGGATAAACTCCCTAACCCCGACTTTTACATGCGGGCCCTGGCAATTAAATCGGCTCGACAGTGAACAGAAAACGGCCCTATTTTTTTTTCCCTCGCCACGCCAGTCAGTCGCCGCTGACCGCGCGCTTTCGCTCTCTGTGTATTGTCCAGAGTCAGGCCGGCGGCGCAGTCCGCTCGCTGCACGCTCGGGATTTGCTTTGGAACAATATTCTCGTCACTGTATTATTATTGTTGTTGTTGTTGTTGTTGTTGTTGTTATCATATTATCGTCAGTGTATTATTATCATTATTGTTGTTGTTGTTGTTGTCGTCATCGTCGTCGTCGTCGTTGTTGTTGTTGTCGTCGTCGTTGATGTTGTCGTCGTCGTCGTCGTTGTTGTTGTCGTCGTCGTCGTCGTTGTTGTCGTCGTCGTCGTCGTTGTTGTCGTCGTCGTCGTTGTTGTTATGGTTGTTGTCGTCGTCGTCGTCGTCGTTGTTGTTGTCGTCGTTGTTGTTGTTGTTGTTCACCAAGCCAATCCGTTTGCCATTGTCAGTGTGAGACTGTGTAGTAGGTGGTACAAGACACAGAAGCACATTTTGTACCGCGCACGAGTCTTCCACGTCTTTTGCTATACTTCCGGCACTTGTTAAAAATGCATCCTTGTATTCCACGTAAAACAATATGGGCATTCTTTCATGACGTCTGACGGCTGAAATAGAAAATAGTTATTGTTCAGAGATCAAATGCCGACTTTGTCGTGCGTGGTACGTCAGTTTGTAAATTCACGATATATTCAGTGAATTTTTTTTTCTTTCGCGAGTTAGAGGGTGGTACTGACGTGGCAATGACTGATGAAATGCCAGACACAAGATGAGGTAGAGGCACGCTGGGGGGGGGGGGGGGGGGGAACTTGAAAAAAAACAAACATCTCCCTACCACCACCCCTCACCATCCTCCTCCCCCCACCCCCTCCTCTCTCATCGTTACTGGATACTCTACTCCCTCCCCCTTTCACCCCCCCCTTTCTCCCACCACCCTCCCCCCTCTTTTCCCCAAACCACCGCCTTACGTCCCAAGTTTTCATTTTTTTCCCCGCACACACACAGACACGCATAATGTGCATGCACACACAAGCACATTCCTATTTCAACAGGCCTTTCTCAGACTATCTTTCACAAAGCGAATTCCGAGACCAGCCCACTGGAACCCAAAACCATGAAGAAAAACGGTTGCTGAAAACCTTTCTCAGATGCTATCTACAAAGTGACGCGGCTCAGAAACCCGGAACTGTTTGATCTCCTCGTCCTCAGTGCCAGAAACAGCAGATGCGATGATTTTCACAAAATCTCGGAAGGAACTTGACGGTATGGTATGGTATGGTATGGTAGACTTCTCCTCGGCGCACATATCCATCTCTCCTGAAATGCTCGTGGCGTCGCAGGGCTGGCGGACGAAGCAGTGAAAGCCTGTTGCCGCTGAGCGATACTTTTTGACTGTGTGACTGTGCAAAACCTTCGCCCTGCTATTCACTCTACTGGCAGACGTCAGAGCTCTACCCGGCTTGTAATTCCGAGATACATACATGTACACTAAACGAAACTGTTAAATGCGCTATTCAGTTCTACCGTTACTGTGTTTCATACTGTGAAATTTCCGTTTTGGGAACAGTTGCACTTGTGGCCGTACCTGTCGCCGCGGTGCAATGCTCGGGTTGTGAGTTCGAATCCCGGCTGGAGCCACGTATTTGATCTGGCTTTATTTCCCCCCCCCCCTCTTTGTATGATATCACCCTATATATATACGTAGTGGAAAAGGACTGTAAAACTCCCAAACAACCACCCACCCCCACGATCTGTGAGCCTAAAAAAGTTTAAAATTAGCCCCCCCCCCAAAAAAAAAACAAAAACAAAAACAAACAAACAAACAAACAAAAAACCAAAAAAAAAAAAAAAACCAAAAAAAAAAAAAAAAGATTTAAAAATATTTTGTGAAGCCTATTAATGTTGTACATGTAATAGCCTTGGTATCATCTACACCACACATGCCGTCTCAGACTGACAACGGCAAACCGGATTTGACTGGCGAATCGTCTATGGGTGCGTGAACAGAAACGCCCGGAGTTTCCGGACAGGAGAGGGCAACAAGGGGAAACAATGCGTAGCGTGCCACCTACGCTGCCAGATATCGGCGGTCTGACACACCAAAGATCGCTCGCATGTGGCGGTGGGAGAGAAAAGAAATAGTGTCCATGTCAAGGTCGATTTCGGTAGGGACCAGTTCTGTTCCATTGTGTTCTGGTTGATTCTTTGTTTTTCTGTCGTCTTTTGCTAAACCCTAGAACAACCGGCAACCCGGCCCTCCAAACCCATGTATACCCCAGCCAGCCATACTGACACAGTACAGAGAAAATCTGGTCTAGGAGCAAACCAACCAACCAACTAACCACTGAACCGACCAACTAATCAGCCAACTAACTATGATCAGCCAACCAACCAAACAAACAAACAAGCAAACAACAAATACACATTGACAAACTCACGTAGCGACGCATAGGTAAATTGATTTGGGCCTTTCTTCTTTCAACAGTCCTGGCGGATACACCGCGTGACCTGCTTAAGTTTCCTCCTTCTCTGTCAAGTCTGTCTGTCTCAGTCTCTGTCTATCGGTCTCTGTCTGTCTGTCTGCCTCTCTCTCTCTCTCAGTAACGGCAAATGTGAAGTAATGCCATTCATCTACCTCAGAAAAATTAACTCTCTCTCTCTCTCTCTCTCTGTGCGTCTATGCTCTTATCCTTGGAAAACTGATAATGTTTCAGTCTCTCTCTCTCTCTCTCTCTCTCTCTCTCTCTCTCTCTTTGTCTCTGTCTGTCTGTCTGTCTGTCTGTCTCTCTCTCTCTCTCTCACACACACACACACACACACACACACACACACACACACACACACACACACACACACACACACACACACACACACTGAGAGACGAATTATAAGCAGTTCTTGTATATTTATAGATGGAGTTACCCTTGAGGGAGTAGGTCTGTAGAAGAAAAGAAAAAAACAAAAACCAAAATCAAACCCAACCACCACAAACAACAAACAAACAAAGCAACAAAAAGAAACAACAAAAACCCAACATCAACAACAACCAAAAAACCGACCTGCCAACCAAACACAAAGTAAACTTTTTTTTCTTTTTCTTTTTCTTCCTCTCCTTTTTTACTCGGCCGTACATACTCCGTACTTCCCAGCTCCGAAAACTGCTCTGGCCAGTTGCACAACCTGCTGGCCCAGCTGACAATAAACCAGATTGGCCGCCGCCTCGACATTTTTCGCCGCCCTGTGATGCTGCGAAGCTGTGAAGCTGGTGGGTTTTAATCATCCCTCGCCCGACTCCAACCACTCCCACCTATCAGAGCTTGGAGCGATCGAGGCTTCGTCAGTCTTATCCCCATCACTGGGTCGACGACGCAACATGGTTAAGTTCAAAAGCAAAGTGCATGGGAGGGATCGCTGTTGGCTTTGATGAAGTTTCTAGGCGTCCGTGAGTCTCACAGAGAGAGAGAGAGAGAGAGAGAGAGAGAGAGAGAGAGAGAGAGAGAGAACTGAAACTGAAATAACTTTTTGTGAAAACGGTGGAAGTTTGGAAATGTGAATTCAACGTTCAAACATACTTAAGAGTGGAACATGAAACTTCACACACACACACACACACACACACACACACACACACACACACACACACACACACACACACACACACACACACACGCACGCACGCACGCACGCACGCACGCACGCACGCACGCACGCACGCACGCACGCAGGCACGCACGCATGAACTAGTATACATGTAAGCATAAGATAACTGCTCTTTTAAAAAAAAAAAATCATTACCGGTTATTTGTTGGAAATCATGATTATGATTCACAGGAAGACTGAGAAGAATAAATTTCAAATCTTTGACGTTCAGGTAACTGCAAGAATATTCCCGCCTCAGAACTGTGCCCCAAATCAGCCATAACTACATCTTTCCTTTTTCAGTTCATCTTGAAATATTGAAGGTGAATGTATTCAAACAGACACGTCCACCGCAGAAATCAAGATCATCACTAAAAATCACTGAAATTATTTCGATGTAAGAAATCAGAATTCGACTGTGACACTTTCGTTATCATGAATTAACCTGAGTTCCTCTTAGGCCAAAAGAAAAAAAAAATACACCTGTGGTTCCGGTAACCCGAACGACCCTATGTTTTTTTTTGTTTTTTTTTTGCCGCCGATCCTAAGCTCTTTTTGAGAGACTAAAAGAAAGAAAGAAAGAAAGAAAGAAAGAAAGAAACAAACAAACAACAGACAAACAAACGAAGAACAGACATTTCGATTTTCCATTTCGCTTTGGTCTCTTTGTGTCGTCTTCTGTAGAAGAACAACTCTCAGCCCGATGCCAAAAACGGCGAAGCTGCACGAGAATGTTGCTCACCTTCAAACCAATGGTTCTTCGTTAAAAACGACCCTAATTTTGGGGGGCAGGGCTACCGCAATCACAAGGTTTTTTTCCCCCACAGGTATCCAGTGAGAGATACGGGTGGGTGGGTGGGTGTTTGGGGGTTTAACGTCCTTTTCCACCATGGTAAGGGTGATATCAAAGACGGGGCAACGATGATAATGTCAGCACAAGCATTTGGCCCCAGCCGGGATTCGAACTCACGACCCCAGCATTGGAAGTCCAACGCTCTACCATTCGGCCACCCCGGCTCCCTCAGCGAGAGATACAAGTGTTAACGCTAAGGTGTTCAAGGCCGGCATGGCGTAATGTAAGCTTATGTCAGTCGTGAATACATTTTACGTAGTGTCATTTTTGTTTTCTTGCTTCAGTTACGTCGACTGAGAAGAAACGGAGAGACTAAGAAGTATATTAGGTCAAAAAGCTAGGATAAACTTTTCTCTTCGACACACCTATACATCTACTAGTTCATGCATGCGTGTGTGTCATATATGATTCATCAGTTTTCACAGTCAGGTCTGGATCAGTCTTTGGTGGTAGCACTATCAGCGTATAAAAGTATAAAAGCCTGCTACTCCTACAGGGTTAACACATCAAACACGATGCATGCATCGGGACAGAGCTGTGTGTGTGTGTGTGTGTGTGTGTGTGTGTGTGTGTGTGTGTGTGTGTGTGTGTGTGTGTGTGTGTGTGAAGTCAGTTTCATGTTCCACTCTTAAGTATGTTTGAACGTTGAATTTTCATTTTATAACGGCAACCAAACTTCTACCGTTTTCACTTAAAGTTATTTCAGTTTCAGCTCTCTCTCTCTCTCTCAAATGGCCCCACAAAAAGTTATCGGCAAAAATGGTTGGCAAACTGCAACCCCCAGATTCACGGCAACCAAACTTCTACCGTTTTCACTTAAAGTTATTTCAGTTTCAGCTCTCTCTCTCTCTCTCTCTCTCTCTCTCTCTCAAATGGCCCCACAAAAAGTTATCGGCAAAAATGGTTGGCAAACTGCAACCCCCAGATTCACTGCAGACTGCTCAGTCAGTGCCAGTTGAACTGTACCACGGAGTCCTATCGGTGCGCGCATGCGCGCTCTCTCGTCATGCCTCCCGCCTGCGTCCGACAAGCCAGTCTGGTTGAATCAAGAAGTTAGTTGCCAAAGCACTGTGCCAACCTGTAACGCAGGGCATTGTTCTTTCAAACTTGTACAGCAAAACCATCTTCGTTACAACTTTTCCTTTGGCTGTGAGGTAAGGAAGGTTTTCTTCTTCAGTTACTGTACTTTGTGTTGTTGAAAAGCTAGAAAAGATTGATAGGCATTCTGTGTTATATTGCGGGACAATACGTTCTCAAAGAAATTGTTCTTCTTTAGTTTTTGTTTAATATTCTTATGAATTATTCTCTTACATTTTGTTTAGTTGCTCTTGTTCTTTTTAATGTGTTTCTCACATGTGTTTTAATGTGTATTTTCCCACTTTGCCCATGTAACCGCAGCAATCATCATCATCATCATCATCATTAAAAATGGGATATTGATATTCCCTCCTTCGTCTTGTATTCTGCGAACACATCAGTCACTGACACAAAATAACTGCTTGATTTTGGGTAGTTTCATACGCAATGTTAGCAGTAGAAGAAAATGATCTTGTTTCGTTTCGTTCACTGATTCAGCCGAAATGTCTTTTCGTGTTTTTCATTATATTATTCATAGGTTTAACATTAGTGATCTTCAGAACAACCAACGATTCCGATCGCGCTTCACTTCGTCAGTGTTTTTCGGGCGAGACGAAATAATCATAGTAAGGAGAATATTGCTGTTATAGCCACTGTTAAAGCCTTCGTTTGTAGACCACAGAAAATGAGGTCATTTACAGCCGCGGCCAGAGAGCCTGACCGACCCGAAACGAAACGGGGGAGAGGGAGTTTGGAGGGGGGGGGGGAAGAGTCTAATTTTTGAGTTCCTTAATTTGGACTTACTGATTGCTGCATATCATGTAATTATAATGTTGTAATGTTTTGGGCTGTGACTGTGTGAGATGAATTTGTTGCGATTTCAGTTGGTAAGTTGTTTCAAATGTCAAACCAGTAAGTTTCATGTTGTTTCACTGACGTAGAATCTTAATATTTCATTCTTATTTTGTTTCGAGCTCCGAGTCAAGCTGGATTTTCCATTTTTTTTATACCTGCTGTTTAATGGAGGTACTTTTGATTTTGAATTCTGTTGAACAGGACCGGTCTTGAGACGATTATGAAGTGAATACACTCTAGCGGGAGTTCAGTCTTACCTTGACCACCGATCTACTCAGCTGCACTATAGCAGAACTCGTCTGATCACTGATCTCGTCGACTGGCTGACAATGACACCAGCAGTAACCTTCTGAGTCGACGTAAACCACTTGGCATTGTAGACCAAAGGCTGACTTGGCAGTCACACAGCGACCATTGGCTTCAACGACCACGGGCTTTAGCGGCCATTTGCTTCTTCCTGCGGGCGGACGCTGGCTTCGTGAACACTGAAACCGAAGACCTGACAGTCTACCTCAGAGGAATTCTCACACCAGTAAATAAACTTCTCAGCACTTCTTCAAAACCAGGATGAATCTTTCAAAGTTACCCAGCTATTGCCTCTTCGGGTTTGTGGTCTTGGGATCCGCGGTGGTGCACCTTGTGATGGCGGCGTGCACACCCAAGTTCACGGGCAAGGAATCGCCGTTGCTTGAAGACAAGGTGACGTCATCTGACGTAGTGGTTCGCGGCGTTGTGACGAAACACGTGAAGGACAGCGCGTTGCCTGGAGCTTACACTGCCGTGATGGACGTGCACTGTGTCTACAGGGGCGGGCCCCTGCCTCCTGTCATCAACATCATCAATGCAGGTGATTGGTTCAAATCAGTTTCCATTTACACCAACGTTTTCTTTATTGTCATCTTGATGAATTTCGTTTGAAGTGTTGTACAGAACAGAACAATATCACGGACTGTCTCATATCCCTCGAAAGCGTTCTGCGTCTCAGATTAATAGAAGTGTAAAATAACAGAAGCGAACTCAATGACGCAGCGACCACCCCGCCACTGAGCACTGCAGTCACGTAACAACAGTCGTTGAATTTGAATATACAACCGCTCGCGCAAAGTGTAAATAACATTGTATCGCATTAGAAGCCGTACTTATCATTAAGTTAGAGTATTCCGAGCCTACAGGCGCACTCAAGAGCGAAACTGTTCCGAAACATTTCTAAGTTGGCTTAGCAAAGATGGAATTAGGCCGTTTATAAAATTTAAATCACGTGTTAACTGAAATGGGTGGGCGGATGTTTGGGGGTTTAACGTCCTTTTTCACCACATACGCGTGATATCAAAGATGGGGCAACGATGAAAAAAAGC
>JACVVK020000446.1:127500-200000 GCA_018292915.2 Batillaria attramentaria
GGCCGTTTAGCAAGAGAGAGAGAGACAGAAAACAGAAAGACAGACAGACTGACACAGAGAGTTTTGGCCGTTTAGCACTATGCATTATAAACAAAAATACAGGATCGTCGAGTCAAAACCATTTTCTCTACAAACACCGGCTGAGGGAGCATTTTTCAAGCAGCGTGTGTGGTATTTCGCTTATGTTCTCCGATTTCACCGTTCTTTCTGCAAGTGTCTGCAATTTCTTCGGTTCCCGTCGAGTGGGATGCGCAGACATCACACAGCTCCAGCGGCTGCATCGGCTTCGCTTGGTGGTGGGTGGGTGGGTGTTTAGGGGTTAAACGTCCTTCTCCACCATATGAAAATGATATCAATAGCGGGAGCAACGGGGGAGGGGGGGGGGGAGCTAGTACAAAGTTGTGGCCCCTAGCCAGGATACGAACTCACGACCCAGGCATTAAAAGTCACATGCTCTATCGTAACGACTGTCTCGGCTACTCGCCACTCGGCTTGGCCTTAGCAGTGCACATAGCACATAACAGAGAGAGAGAGAGAGAGAGAGGAGAGAGAGAGAGAGAGAGAGACAGAGAGAGAGAGAGACAGAGAGAGAGAGAGAGAGCATTACTGACTCGTTTCAAAGCACAGTTTTGACCCACTTTGTCAGACCAAGAATAGAGGAAGCCTAATGAAAACCTGTCCCATTTTTCAGGATCGCTTCTCCAGCACTGAGAGTTAAAGGAAAAAACTTGATGGGCGGGCCATAATAATTAAGGGACTGGGAAGAAAGCAGGTGTGTGTGTGTGTGGTGTGTGTGTGTGTGTGTGTGTGTGTGTGTGTGTGTGTTGTGTGTGTGTGTGTGTGTGAGAGAGAGAGAGAGAGGGGGGGGGGAGGAGGATTGGGGGGCGTGCTTGGAGCAGAAGTGAAATGGGGGTGGGGGCGGAGGATTCTGGGCCTAGTTCGGGTAACCCATGAGTGATCGGTGAAGTCACATCCTGGGTTAGGGATCCAAGCGAACAAAACTTTTTGGTGGCTACATCTTTTGCGTGGTGGCTAAGCACAGGAAAAACGTCAGGCTAACATAAGAAAAATGGCAGCGTACCTAAGCTGTGTACGATGATGTTTACTAGCTGAGCCTGATTGAACGGGATCCCCTAAGGCGCACGGCGAACCTCAACCTCGCAATGTTAGCGATGGACATTTTCCACTGAGACACGCACGCTTTGTAGCTTGTAGGGGCCCATAGTGTATATTTTCATGGAGCGTTATTCAGCGTCAATTGTGTCCTATCATTATAAACATTGGTCCAGCCACCACAGAGATATTAATTTGTTGATTTTTTCTGTGGTTGGATCCATGACCCTCGATTACAGGAGAGGGACATCGTAACTAGGCTGGGGCGAGGTATGGGGGAAACGGTCGCGGGCATGCGGTTTTTTGAGATCTGCAGATTCGATCCTCAACTTGCTCCCCCGTTGTGGATGGAAAAGCACGCAGCGCTATAGGCCTACGTCCATTTTGCAGAGCGCCTTACGGTATGGATAAATAAGATAAAGAGAGTCTAGTTCTTCTCTCTTCCCGGGAACTCAAGATCTGGTTTTATTGCGTGAAAACAAACAATATTATCATGCTTCCAGAACTGACTCAGTGAATCCCGGCGGTCCTTGAAACTGAGTAGGTCATACGGGAATAATGGGTCAGGGCTTGTGTGTGTGGAGAGAGAGAGAGAGAGAGAGAGAGAGAGGTGGGGGGGGAGGGGGGGAGAGAGAGAGAGAGAGAAAGAGAGAGAGAGAGAGAACTTTATTTTTCAACTTAATAGATTTTAGCCATACTATGGTTAATTTTCAATCTGCCGTTGCTACAAAAGAAAATAAAAATCACCAAAAACAACCCCCCCCCCCCCCCCCCCCCCCCCCAAACAAACCAACTACTGACTGGCAAAAAAAAAAAAAAAAAATCCCCAAATACAAACACTGAGCAACAAAATCAAAACAAGATGAAATTGTAGCCCGTCCCATAATGTTGTATCCATTACTATGGAAACAACATAAAACACTGAGCAAAAACCATTGATGTTTGACTGATTTGCAACCAATGAAACACGTACTAGGTTACTGATTTAATGAGGATACGGAGGGTGCTAAATACGTAACTACTATTCGAGCATCAATATACAAAACGGACAGTTATTAACAAGGAGCGTTAAAAATGTAACAAAAAGTACCAGAGAGAGAGAGAGAGATGAGAGAAGATGAGAGAGAGAAACTTTCAAGAGGTCGGTAGTATCGTGATAATTTATGACCGACGACGGACCGCCGACTGATGACGATGACGACGACGACGACGATGATGACGATTGCAATTTTTTGTTGTTTTCTGAATGTCCCCGGGACGCACGCGTCGCACCAGTCAACAGACGACACGTTGCTGCGATTCTGTATTTACTGCCCTACTATCTGTTTCATCTTTCTGGCAGAGCCGGGCCGAACAGATTGTGGAAAGCCCGGATGTCTCTCAGTTTTTGAGTCTGTTCCAAGCGGAAGCATCGTGTCTCGCATTAAACGTTGTTATTGCCCGCCGGCCTCAGTTTGAACTCAGTGAAGAGTGTATACATTCAGCAATGTACGTAACATGCACAAGCAGTCTCCCGTTGTGTGTTTTAAAAGGGCCAAGGCTCCACAGATTAGAGAGGCACTTAGATCCCTTTAGCACTTGGCGGTAGCAATGTGTCAGTGCAGACGTTCTAACGCCAGAGCAAAGAGAGAGAGAGAGAGAGAGAAAGAATAATAAAACTCTACACACTACATAAGCCCATACAAAACTCGCAGTTTAATTTGAAATCTTCAGATGACTGGAAGCCACTACACAAGCCACTATTACGCAATCTGCAGCGGTCTCGGGCTTAGCAGGGAAAGGCCCACGCCTTGCGTAATAGTGGCTCCTACTGTGTGTCGTGGCTTGTTCTGTTAAAAGAATTTATTATATAGCAGGCAACGGGATGGTCGAGCAGTGGCTTCGAAGAGTTTAAAAACCCAATAACAGCAACAAAAACAGACCCCCCAAAACAAACAAACAAACAAACAAACAACTGACATTGTAACAAGCAAAATAAAACAAACAAACAAACAAACAAATAAACAACCCCCACCCCAAACCACTAACAAAGTTAGTGTCTACATCACAACGTGTTGTACCAGTTGTGCCTGTGTCAGACACAAACTGCTTCTTCAGATTGGCTCCCGACTGTTTCTGTCTATACTTGAGATGATACTTGAACTACAGGAACACTCTTGTCTGCAAGCTAGGTCTCTCTCTCTCTTAATATAACTTTTTCTTTTCTTTTCTTTTTTTAGTGGATAGCCTCTGTAGCATTAGCCACGGCAAGTTTGCAAACTGGCGCGAATTTCTGTCAAAACTTTTTACCGTTGATAAATAAAGTTTCATCATCAGCATCATCATATCATCATCTCTCTCTCTCTCTCTCTCGCGCACACACACACACACACACACACACACACACACGCACGCACGCACGCACGCAACTTGAACTCGGTCAAGATCAGGAGTGCAGCTACTGATGGCCTCCTAACAACAAACAGAGCGTCCCGTTCCGTTATACGAGCTACACCGTATCTATTTGCATGATCGGAGTTTTAAAGCTCCGAAGCGCTCAGCTGGAACCGGCGGCGCTAGACGAGATTTGTCCCGAATTTATTTGTTCTGTGTGCACGATGATCCGGCTATACTGTAGCTCAGTTGGTATAGTTCGCCCGTTAGGGGTGCAAATGTGTACCAGTCAATTCCGTCGATATTTCGCATTAAGTCAAGTCGTAGAACGAAGTCAGCTGGGCCACGTGACTTCACCTCGCCAGACCCCGGAGTACATCTGCACCCCCCTCCAGCGATGCGGGGATACAGTCGCCCCCGTTAGTGGACGCCTGGAGTTTATTTGCCCCTCCTGCGCTTGACTGGTATACATTTGCACCCCCTAACGAGCGAAACTATACCAACTGAGCCCTGCTATACGGCTGTGTGAATCCAGGAGGGGGTGGGGGTGGGGTGGGGTGGGGGGTGGGGTTGGAGGGGGTAACCAGAATAGCGTGTTTTCGGTTTTGTTTTTCTTTTTTCTGCCGGTTTTGATTCTTTTTTTTTTTTTCTTTTTTTGACGACGATTTCTCTTCAGTTCAAAGCCGTGTGTTTAAACGGGCTAACTCCATCTTTGCGAAACCAACTTATGCTTTGGAGCAGTTTCGCTCGTGAGTGCGCCTGTACGCTGGAAATACTCTGTCTTAATGATTAGTGCAGTTCTTAATGCAATACAATGTTGTTTACACTTTGCGCGACTGAGTTGCCCGGCAAACATTGAAATTCTACGAATGTTGTTGCATCACTGGAGCGCTCAGTGTGGTCGCTGTGTCATCGAGTACGTTTCTATTGGCTCAGTGCCAGCATTGCAGACGCTGTCACTGTCCAGGTGTGAAGTGGTGTGATGGTAGATATCACGAACAACAGCTCAGAACGATCTGGGAGCATACAAATGGTACCATTAACCCCTTTCAAATTTGAGCATACGTACGAATTTACATCGTATTAATGCATTAACCGTTTGAATCGTGGTAGCATGAGAAACACTCTCCGCCTTCTTCAATAACCCCCCTCCCCCCCCCCCCCCCCCACCACCACCCCTGCCCCCCAGGAGTGTATAGGTAGGGCGCAGTCTCAGTGCGCACGCAAATATATCACGGGGGAAGGTATCTGCAAGGCCAGCGTTAAGCAGCATTTCCACAGACATTTAAAGTGGCGTTGCTAGGTTTTAGTGGCGTCTGGTCACTGAGCCATGCTTGAAGATGGAGGGGAAGTCTCTCAGTGGTGAAATAATTATGGGAGGAATTAGGGTCACGGGGGCTTGTTGAAGGGTGGAGGGGGTAGGGCCGGTTGGGGGATGACGGTGAGGGTGTGCGCGTTTCGATGGACTCAGCAGTATGAAGGTAGAACTGAGAATACTGACAGAGGAAAAAGAGACACTGGTCGGTCGTGAACTGAGCACATGGGTGGCCGCTATTAACTAGCCAGCACGTACTGACTGACGAAACGCTATCGATTTCTCAAATAAATGACAAGATGGTTTATCAGCGCCGGGCCAGAAAAATCAGTAATCAATGATTAACCGAGTGGAACCGCTGCACCATAAAACTGAATGAGTTTACTCGGGACAGATACAGCCAGAATGGAATGAACCATATCATGCTTAAAGTCCAACAGAAAGCATAAATGTACCGTATTTCGCTACATGCCCCTGTACTTTATTAGTCTGAAATGTTGACTGAGAGAAGACTGAGAAGTCAGCCGTATGCTAGTATACGATTCTTGGAGGCACTAACTTGTATATATCCCTATAAAAGTCGGAAGTCTAACAAAGAGCGGGGTGAGCGGTGGTCTAATAGGTAGCGCGTCGGATTTAGCGGCCGCTGCGCTACTGAACGGCCGTCATCAATGCCATCAGTGGCGATGCAGTGAAGCGTGGGTTCAAGCCCAGGTCGAGCTTGTGATTATGTGATACCGGTTTTTCCTGGCTGCCCGGCTGCTTATCAGTCTGGGGTTTCTCAGTCTCCGGGATTATGTATAATTATGTATAGGAATAGGATAGGTATTGGGTGGCGCTGCACCGCGGCGACGCGCATCCTCCGGGGGAAGCAGCCCGAATTTCCCGAAAGAGACTGACCGACGGATTGCTTGATTGACTCATTCATTCATTCATTGACTGACTACCTGGTTGAGTCATTCACTGATTAACCGATTGACTGACTGCAGGCTACGTGTCGGAGAAATGCGTGAGGGTCGATCTACCAGAGGGAGAGAAGAAGCTGGTGTACCTCAGGCGGGACAGGGGAGACAACTACACGCCCACCTTCATGGCGGATCCGGCGACCCCGAGTTATCTGGATGAGTTGGGGGACGCGTGCGGTATCACTACTCAGCACATCTACCCGACAGGTGAACTTCGGTTCTGGCATCAATGAAGATAAATATTGTCGGCATTTGTAGGTTAGGCTAACTTTTTCCACCGGGCTCGTGCTTGTGGTATTATGTGCAGAATAAAGATGGTGCTTTTTGTTAATGTTGGCTTTGTAAATAAGTTTCAGTCATGACAGGTAATAGTAAAATTAGGGAAGAAATGAGCCTGGCTTGTGGACTGTTTGTATTCATGCGCGGCTGGCACAGGAGCCAGCGACGACCGTGGAATGAGGGGGTATGTGGTCGCTGCCCAGCATTCCCCCCCCCCCCCCGGGAATATTGAATTCATTGAAATTTACTCTACACACCAGTCTTTGGGCTGCCGGATTTTTGTGATTTTTGGGGGTGATTTTTAAATCATTTCTAGGGGTGGGTGTTTGTGAGTTTAACGTCCTTTTCCACCACATAAGGGTGATATCAAAGACTCGACGGAGCAACGAGAAAAAAGGCCGAGCACAAATATTTGACCCCAGCCGGCGGGTCATTTCTAGGGTGTCATGTGCAACGTTTATGTGTACTGAAGAGAGATATACAGCGTTTCCCCCAAATTTGCATCTGTGGTCTGTAGCCTTTAAATCTCATTGAAGAACAGAGTTACATGTACAGTGAATCAGTTTGAACTGTCTGTGGCAGGATACACCGCACGCAATGCTAAAGTGGACTGTCGGCCAGAGAGGTACATCGCCCGTGACTGCCCACAGGAGACAACTCCATCTGTGCAGGGAGACGAGTTACCTCCCCGCTCAGCTGCAGTGCGCTCCGCCCGCAAATTACTTCATCTGTGCAGTCGCCATGTGCTCGGTTTTTACTGACCTTGTAACGAAGCGTCATTAGCAGTTAACATTCACTCGTCAACTTCTCGTTCGCACTCCAAAATAAATGTAAATTTGCTGTTATCATTATATCACTGGTGCAACAGATTCACACGGGCACAACTTTTTCGAATTGATCTTTATTTCAATACTTCATTTCATCATTTTATTTCATTTTAGTCAACATTAATATTTATTTCAGTGTTTCAATATTTTATTTTATTCTTTTTCAATATTTCATTTTTATATCTTCCTTCAATTTATTTCATTTCAATATTAAAAAAAAATATATCGTATGAACTGTCGACATTACCATACTCGGTGTGGCTTGTGATCGTGAGTTGCTTACAAGTGGATAGACTGAAACCACGGAAGATAATGCTAATAAATAATCACCGTATTTTAACAAACGTGTATGTGTGTGTGTGTGTGTGTGTGTGTGTGTGTGTGTGTGTGTGTGTGTGTGTGTGTGTGTGCGCGCGCGCGCGCGCGCCAGGCAGTTACCACGGTACACGCCAGTGGCAGCCAGATACACGCCCATCAGAAAATCAGACAGGCTGAGATGTGGCAAGAACAGCCCAGAACCGAGTGCGATGGCGAGGGATCGTGGATGGCGTATGCTCCACAGGGAGCCAGGGGCCTAAGTAAGTGAGTGAGATGCGTCACGAACACGCCACAACCCAGACGTTTGTCAATCAAGTCTTGCTGACGAACACGTGGTGTAAGAAGCTGGCGATGTTCCCCAGTATCGCCATGCTCATGATGATGGCGAACGTGGTCAGAAACACTCGGTACACGTCGGCTAGCAACAGGGAATCACAGGAGGAGATTTCATCTGATGGCGTGTGACAACTGTTCTCCTCAAAACCGTCAGACAGCGTGGCCGGGCAGCAAACCTTGTAGTTGTCTGTGTACACAGCGCGCAGCCTGTCCAGACCTTGGAACAGACCTCTAGAAAACACAGTCATGGGACAGCCGCGCAGGTCCAGATCGCGGAGTCGTTTTCGCTTTTTTAAGCGGCTGTGTCTTGGAAAAGAAACTGTGTGTCCTCCCGACCCTCTTACAACAATCCTTGGCCATTTATAGGGAAACACAATCATAGGACAGCCGCGCAGGTCCAGATCGCGGAGTCGTTTCGCTTTTTAAGCGGCTGTCTCTCGGAAAAGAAACTGTGTGTCCTGCCGACCCTCTTATAACAATCCTTGGCCATTTATAGGGAACACAATCATGGGACAGCTGCGCAGGTCCAGATCGCGGAGTCGTTTCGTTTTTAGGCGGCTGTGTCTTGGAAAAATAAACTGTGTCCTTCCGACCCTCTTATAACAATCCTTGGCCATTTATAGGGCGCAGCGAAATCTTCAATGGGAAGCGAAAGAAAACGCAAACCGCTGAGAGAAGAGATGTGTCTTGAGGTTCCGCTTGAAGGTCGTGGTGCTGGGATTGCAGAACCTGACTTGAGGACCTACTTTTCCGAAGTTGAAAACAACACTTCAACACAAAACATTGACCGAAATATCAGTAATGTAGTTTTGATTACCAAAAAGCTACATGTACTTGTCCTTCTTTATTCTTATTCAATTCAATTCAATATTTTTTTTTGTTGTTCTCAAGAGGAGGCAATTCGGTTGCGGCGTAAAAACAGACAACAATCACATACACAATATAACATGTCCCAACAGATAAAATATGTAATATCACAACACACACACACACGCACGCCCACACGCACGCCCACACACACTTCCTAATTACCACGCTCTTATTGAATACGCCACTATTAAGACGGGAGTACAACCCTTCACTGTAAAGTAAATTTATAGTAAAATAACTGTAGTGTATCACAAAGCACACTCATACCCTCACACACACGCACTCACACACAACACATGCGCGCGCGCGCACACACACACACACACACACGTGCACACACACACACACACAATTTACACAAACTTACTTAATCAACAGCACCCTTACCACATGGACAGCAATCAATACAGGACCGTAGTACTAATTTCAAATCACACTGTTTTCATTTCAAACTCCACCAAAACATCATGTTTAGCAGATTCCTTATACAACCTGTTTCAAAGACTAGAACACAACACTTCAACACAAACAGTTGACCCCAAATATCAATATTGTAGTTTTGATGACCAAAAAGCAGCTTGCGCTTCTTTATTCTTACTTAGCTTTAAAACCAAACTGTTTTTACTTCAAACTTCATCAAAACAGAATGTTAAGCAGATTCCTTCCAGGACCTACTTTCCGAAGTTGAAAACAACACATCAACACAAAAAGATGACCGAAAATATTGTACGGTTGATGACAAAAAAGCAACTCTCCCCCTCTATATCCTTACTAATTTCAAATCAGTCACACTGACTTCACTTCACACTCCACCAAAACATCATGTTCAGCGGATTTCTTACACGATCTACTTCAAAGACTAGAATACAACACTTCAACACAAAACGTTGACCCAAAATGTCAATTTTGTACTTTTCAGTGATGACCACTGCCCCAACTCTCTCTCCCAAGGAGTGTACATTAACTGACGTCAAAAAAACGTCCATCTCCACTCCAAGGGGTATACATGTATAACTGATGTAAAAAAAACAAACAAACAAAACCCGTCCATCTCCATGTCAAGGAGTACATAACTGATGTCAAGAAAACGTCCCTCTCCATGTCAAGGAGTACATAACTGATGTCTAAAAAATTTCCCTCTCCGTGTGAAGGAATACATAAATGATGTCAAGAAAACGTCCCTCTCCGTGTCAAGGAGTACGTAACGAATGTCAAGAAAACGTCCCTCTCCGTGTCAAGGAATACATAAACGATGTCAAGAAAACGTCCCTCTCCATTTAAACGAGTGCATACTAGATCACAAGAAGACATCCATCTGAAATGAGTGCCAAGAAGTCCCGTATCTCCTTTTCGAGGAGTGCATAATTCATGTCAGGAAAACATCCGTCTCCATTTCAAGGAGGACATAACTGATGTCAAGAAAACGTCAAAAATAGCCATCTCCCTTTTAAGGAGTGCAGAATAACTTGTGTGAAGAAAACGTCTCTCTCCATTTCAAGGAGTGCATACTAGATTAGAAGGAAACATCCATCTGAAATCAGTGCATCTCTGATGCCAAGAAGACCCGCATCTGCATTTCGAGAAGTGCATAATTCATGTAAAAATAAACATCCACCTCCATTTGAAGGAGTGCAGAAAATTGCCATCTCACTTTTTTAGGAGTGCAACATAAGTGATGTCAAGAAAAACTTCATCTCCATTTCAAGGCGTACATAACTGATGTCAAGAAAACGTCCATCTCCATTTCAAGGAGTGCATACTGGATTGTCAAAGAACATCCATCTCAAATCAGTGCATGCCAAGAGGACCCCCATCTCCAGTGCCTAATTCATGTCAGGAAAACATCCATCTCAAGGAGTGCATAAGTGATGTCAAGAAAACGTCCATCTCCATTTCAAGGAGTGATTACTAGATTACAAGAAACATCCATCTCAAATCAGTGCATCTCTGATGCCAAGAAGTCCTGCATCTCCATTTCGAGGAGTGCACAATTCATGGCAGGTAAAAATCCATTTCCCTTTTAAGGAGTGCATAATAATTGATGTCAAGAAAACGTCCCATCTCCATTTTAAGGAGTGCATACTAGATTACAAAAAAACACCCATCTGAAATGAGTACATCTCTGATGCCAAGAAGACCCGCATTTTTATTTCGAGGCGTGCATAATTCATGTCAGGAAAACATCCATCTCCTTTTCAAGGAGGACATAAATGATGTCAAGAAAACGTCTATTTCAATGATTGCATACTAGATTACAAGAAAACAGCCTCCTCAAATGAGTGCATCTCTGATGCCAAGAAGACCCGCACCTCCACTGGACGAAGTGCATAAATGTTATAAAGAAAATAGCCATCTCCCTTTTAAGGAGTGCATAACAATTGATGTGAAGACGACGTCCCTCTCCATTTCAAGGAGTACATAACTGATGTCAAGAAAACGTCCCTCTCCATTTCAAGGAGTGCTTACTAAATTGCCAATAAACATCCATCTCAAATCAGTGCATCTCTGATGCCAGGAAGACCCGCATCTCCAATGGACGGAGTGTATAACTGATATCAAGAAAACAGCCATCTCCATTTCAAGGAGTACACAACAAATGTCAATCAAACGTCCCTCTCAATTTCAAGGAGTGCATGCTAAATTACAAGAAAACATCCGTCTCAAATCAGTTCCTCTCTGATGCCAAGAAAACCCACATCTCCATTTCCAGGAGTGCATAATTCATGTCAGGAAAACATCCATCTCCATTTGAAGAAGTGCGTAAGTGATGTCAGGAAAACGTCCCTCTCCATTTCAAGGAGTGATTACTAGATTACAAGAAAACATCCATCTCAAATCAGCGCATCTCTCATGCCAAGAAGTCCTGCATCTCCATTTCGAGGAGTGCATAATTCATGGCAGGTAAAAATCCATCTACAGTTGAAGGAGTGTATGATCTTTATCAAGAAAATAGCCATCTCCCTTTTAAGGAGTGCATAAGAATTGATGTCAAGAAAACGTCCATCTCCTTTTTAACATAACTAATGTACATAACTAATGTCAAGAAAACGTCCCCCTCCATTTCAAGGAGTGCATACTAGATTACAAGAAAACATCCATCTGAAATGAGTACATCTCTGATGCCAAGACCACCCGCATCTCCATTTCGAGGAGTGCATAATTCATGTCAGGAAAACATCCATCTACATTTCAAGGAGGACATAACTAATGTCAAGAAAACGCCCCTCTCCATTTCGAGGAGCGCATATCAGATTACAAGGGTGGGGTGTGTGTGTGTTTGGGGGTTTAACGTCCATTTCCACAACATAGGCTGACATCAAAGACGGGGCAACGATGAAAAGGTCAGCACAAATATATGGCCCCAGCCGGGATCGAACTCACGACCCGAGCATTAGAAGTCCAACGCTCTACCATTCGACCACCCGGGCTCCCCTATTAGATTACAAGAAAACAGCAACCTCAAATGAGTGCATCTCTGATGCCAAAAAGACCCGCATCTCCATTGGAAGAAGTGTATAATTGACATCAAGAAAACATCCATCTCCATTTGAAGGAGTGCATAAAAATTGATGTCAAGAAAAGTCCCTCTCCATTTCAAGAGTGAATACTAGATTACAAGAAAACAGCCACCTCAAATAAGTGCATCTCTGATGCCAAGAAGACCCGCACCTCCATTGGAAGAAGTGCATAATTGATAAATCAATAAAGCAGCCATCTCCACTTCAAGCAGTGCATAATAATTGACGTCAAGAAAACGCCCATCTCCATTTCAAAGAGTCTAACTCACAACATCCGTCTCCATTTCAAGGAGTGCATATTAAACTACAAGAAAACAACCATCTCAAATAAGTGCATGTCTGATGCCAAAAAGACCCGCATCTCCATTTCGAGGAGTGCACAGGTCATGTCAGGAAAACATCCGTCTCCATTTCAAGGAGGACATAACTGATGTCAAGAAAACATCCATCTCCATTTGAAGGAATGCATAATTGATATTAAGAAAACATCTCCATTTCAAGGAGTGCATAAAATTTGATGTCCAGAAAACGTCCCTCTCCATTTCAAGGAGTGCATACTAGATTGCCAAAAACACCCATCTCCAATTAGTGCATCTCTGAATTAGTGCACCAATTAAGAAGTGCATAACTGATACCCAAGAAAACAGCTATCTCTATTTCAAGGAGTACACAACTAATGTCAAGTAAACGTCCCTCTCAATTTCAAGGAGTGCATGCTAAATTACAAGAAAACATCCGTCTCAAATCAGTTCCTCTTTGATGCCAAGTAAACCCGAATCCCCCTCTCCATTTCAAGGAGTGCATACTATATTACAAGAAAACAGCCACCTCAAATGAGTGCATCTCTGATGCCAAGAGACCCGCACCGTGCATTGGAAAGTGCACACTAAAATTACAAGAAAAATCCGTCTCAAATCAGTGCCTCTCTGATGCCAAGAAAACCCAAATCTCCATTTCGAGGAGTGCATAATTCAGGAAAACATCCATCTCCATTTCAAGGAGTGCATAAGTGATGTCAAGAAAACGTCCCTCTCCATTTCAAGGAGTGATTACTAGATTACAAGAAAACATCCATCTCAAATCAGTGCATCTCCGATGCCAAGGTCCCGCATCTCCATTTCGAGGAGTGCATAATTCATGGCAGGTAAAAATCCATCTCCAGTTGAAGGAGTGTATAATTCGTGTCAAGAAAATAGCCATCTCCCTTTTAAGGAGTGCATAATAATTGATGTCAAGAAACGCCCATCTCCATTTAAAGGAGTACGTATTACTAACGTCAAGAAAACGTCGCTCTCCATTTCAAGGAGTGCATACTAGATTACAAGAAAACAGCCACCTCAAATGAGTGCATCTCTGATGCCAAGAAGACTCGCACCTACAGTGGAAGTGCATAATTGATATCAAGAAAACAGCCATCTCCATTTCGTATCAAGAAAATAGCCATCTCCCTCCATTTCAAGGAGGATATAACTGATGTCAAGAAAACGTCCCTCTCCATTTCAAGGAGTGCATACTAGATTACAAGAAAACATCCATCTGAAATAAGTACATCTCTGATGCCAAGAAGACCTGCATCTCCATTTCGAGGAGTGCATAATTCATGTCAGGAAAACTTCCATCTCCATTTCAAGGAGGACATAACTGATGTCAAGAAAACGTCCCTCTCCATTTCAAGGAGTGAATACTAGATCAAATACTAGATTACAAGAAAACAGCCACCTCAAATGAGTGCATCTCTGATGCCAAGAAGACCAGCACCTCCATTGGAAGAAGTGCATATTTGATATCAAGAAAACATCCCTCTTCCATTTCAAGGAGTGCATATCTCAAATCAGTGCATCTCTGATGCCAAAAAGACCCACATCTCCATTTCGAGGAGTGCATAATTTCATGTCAGAAAACATCCGTCTCCATTTCAAGGAGGACATAACTGATGTCAGGAAAAACATCCATCTCCATTTGAAGGAATGCATAGTTGATATTAAGAAAACAGACACCTCCATTTCAAGGAGTGCGTTATATATGATGTCAAGAAAACGTCCATCTCCATTTCAAGGAGTGCATAACTGATGTCAAGAAACGTCCCTCTCCATTTCAAGGAGTGCATACTAGATTGCCCAAAAAACATCCGTCTCAAATCAGTGCCTCTCTGATGCCAAAAAAACCCCACATCTCCATTTCGAGGAGTGCATATTTCATGTTATAAAAACTTCCATCTCCATTTCAAGGTGTGCATAAGTGATGTCAAGGAAACGTCCCCTCTCCTTTTCAAAGAGTGATTACTAGATTACAAGAAAACATGCATCTCAAATCAGTGCATCTCTGATGTCAAGAAGACCCGCACCTGCATTGGAAGGTGCACACTTAATTACAAGAAAACATCCGTCTCAAATCAGTGCATCTCTGATGCCAACAAGTCCCGCATCTTCATTTCGAGGTGGGAATAATTCATGGCAGCTAAAAAATCCACCTCCAGGTAAAGGAGTGTATAATTCGTATCAAGAAAATAGCCATCTCCATTTTAAGGAGTGCATAATAATAAATGTCAAGAAAACGTCCATCTCCATTTTAAGGAGTACATAACTGATGTCAAGAAAACATCCCTCTCCATTTCAAGGAGTGCATACTAGATTACAAGAAAACAGCCACCTCAAATGAGTGCATCTCTGATCCCAAGAAGACCCGCACCTCCGTTGGAAGCGCACACAAAATTAAAAGAAAACATCCGTCTCAAATCAGTGCCTCTCTGATACCAAGAAAACCCACATCTCCATTTCAAGGAGTGATTACTGGATTACAAGAAAACATCCATCTCAAATCAGTGCATCTCCGATGCCAAGAAGTCCCGCATCTCCATTTCGAGCAGTGCATAATTCATGCAGGTAAAAATCCATCTCCAGTTGAAGGAGTGTATAATTCGTGTCAAGAAAATAGCCATCTCCTTTTTAAGGAGTGCATAATAATTCATGTCAGGAAAACATCCATCTCCATTTCAAGGAGGACATAACTGATGTCAAGAAAACGTCCCTCTCCATTTCAAAGAGTGAATACTAGATTACAAGAAAACAGCCACCTCAAATGAGTGCATCTCTGATGCCAAGAAGACCCGCACCTGCATTGGAAGGTGCACACAAAATTACAAGAAAACATCCGTCTCAAATCAGTGCCTCTCTGATAATAAGAAAACCCACATGTCCATTTCGAGGAGTGCATAATTCATTTCAGGAAAACATCCATCTCCATTTCAAGGAGTGCATAAATGATGTCAAGAAAACGTCCCTCTCCATTTCAAGGAGTGATTACTAGATTACAAGAAAAAATCCATCTCAAATCAGTGCATGCCAAGAGGACCCCCATCTCCAGTGCCTAATTCATGTCAGGAAAACATCCATCTCCATTTCAAGGAGGACATAACTGATGTCAAGAAAACGTCCCTCTCCATTTTAAGGAGGACATAACTAATATCAAGAAAACGTCCCTCTCCATTTCAAGGAGTGCATAGTAGATTACAGGAAAACATCCATCCGAAATGAGTCCATCTCTGATGCCAAGAAGACCTGCATCTCCATTTCGAGGAGTGCATAATTCATGTCAGGAAAACATCCATCTCCATTTCAAGGAGGACATAACTGATGTCAAGAAAACGTCCCTCTCCATTTCAAGGAGTACATATTAACTAATGTCAAGAAAACGTCCCTCTCTATTTCAAGGAGTGCATACTAGAATACAACAAAACATCCATCTGAAATGAGTAGATCTCTCATGCCAAGAAGACCTGCATCTCCATTTGGAGGAGTGCATAATTCATGTCAGGAAAACATCCATCTCCATTTCAAGGAGTACATAAGTGATGTCAAGAAAAACGTCCTCTCCATTTCAAGGAGTGAATACTAGATTACAAGAAAAGATCCATCTCAAATCAGTGCATCTGCGATGCCAAGAAGTCCCGCATCTCCATTTCGAGGAGTGCATAATTCATGTCAGGAAAACATCCATCTCCATTTCAAGGAGGACTTAACTGATGTCAAGAAAACGTCCCTCTCCATTTTAAGGAGGACATAACTAATATCAAGAAAACGTCCCTCTCCATTTCAAGGAGTGCATAGTAGATTACAGGAAAACATCCATCCGAAATGAGTCCATCTCTGATGCCAAGAAGACCTGCATCTCCATTTCGAGGAGTGCATAATTCATGGCAGCTAAAAATCCACCTCCAGGTAAAGGAGTGTATAATTCGTATCAAGAAAATAGCCATCTCCCTTTTAAGGAGTGCATAATAATTGATGTCAAGAAAACGTCCATCTCCATTTTAAGGAGTAAATAACTGATGTCAAGAAAACGTCCCTCTCCATTTCAAGGAGTGAATACTAGATTACAAGAAAACAGCCACCTCAAATTAGTGCATCTCTGATGCCAAGGAGACACGCACGTCCATTGGAAGGTGCACACTAAATTACAAGAAAAAATCCGTCTCAAATCAGTGCCTCTCTGATTCCAAGAAAACCCACATCTCCATTTCAAGGACTGCATAAGTGATGTCAAGAAAACGTCCCTCTCCATTTTAAGGAGTACATATTAACTAATGTCAAGAAAACGTCCCTCTCCATTTCAAGGAGTGCATACTAGATTACAAGAAAACATCCATCTGAAATGAGTCCATCTCCGATGCCAAGAAGACCTGCATCTCCATTTCGAGGAGTGCATAATTCAGTATCAGGAAAACATCCATCTCCATTTCAAGGAGGACATAACTGATGTCAAGAAAACGTACCTCTCCATTTCAAGGAGTGAATACTAAATTACAAGAAAACATCCATCTCAAATCAGTGCATCTCCGATGCCAAGAAGTCCCGCATCTCCATTTCGAGGAGGACATAAATGATGTCAAGAAAACGTCCCACTCCATTTCAAGGAGTGAATACTAGATTATTAGAAAACATCCATCTCAGATCAGTGCATCTCTGATGCCAACAAGTCCTGCATCTCCATTTCGAGGAGTGCATAATTCATGGCAGGTAAAAATCCATCTCCAGTTGAAGGAGTGTATAATTCGTATCAAGAAAATAGCCATCTCCCTTTTAAGGAGTGCATAATAATTGATGTCAAGAAAACGTCCATCTCCATTTTAAGGAGTACATAACTAATGTCAGGAAAACGTCCCTCTCAATTTCAAGGAGTGCATACTAAATTACAAGGAAACATCCGTCTTAAATCAGTGCCTCTCTGATGCCAAGAAAACCCACATCTCCATTTCGAGCTGTGCATAATTCATATCAAGAAAACAGCCATCTCCATTTCAAGGAGTGCATCATAATTGATGTCAAGAAAACTTCCATCTCCATTTCAAGGAGTGCATACTAGATTACAAGAAAGCAGCCACCTCAAGTCAGTGCATCTCTGATGCCAAGAAGACCCGCACCTCCATTGGAAGAAGTGCATAATTGATATCAAGAAATAGACATCTCCATTTCAAAGAGTCTAACTCACTTTAAGAAAACATCCCTCTCCATTTCAAGGAGTGCATATTAAACTACAAGAAAACATCCATCGCAAATAAGTGCATCTCTGATGCCAAAAAGACTCGCATCTCCATTTCGAGATTCATGTCAGGAAAACATCCGTCTCCATTTCAAGAAATTACAAGAAAACATCCATCACAAATCAGTGCATCTCTGATGCCAAGAAAACCCACATCTCCATTTCGAGATATGCATAATTCATGGCAGGTCCAGTTGAAGGAGTGTATGATTCGTATCAAGAAAATAGCCATCTCCCTCTTAAGGTGTGAATAATAATTGATGCCACGAAAAAGTCCATCTCCATTTTAAGGAGTACATAACTAATGTCAAGAAAACGTCCCTCTCCATTTCAAGGAGTGCATACTAGAATACAAGGAAACTTCCATCTCAAGTGAGTGCATCTCTGAAGCCAAGAAGTCCCGCAGCTGCATTTCGAGGAGTGCATAATTCATGTCAGGAAAAGATCCATCTCCATTTCAAGGAGGACATAACTGATGTCAAGAAAACGTCCATCTTCATTTCAAGGAGTGCATAGTAGATTACAACATCCACCTCAAATGAGTGCATCTCTGATGCCAAGAAGACCCGCACCTGCATTGGAAGGTGCACACAAAATTACAAGAAAACATCCGTCTCAAATCAGTGCCTCTCTGATGCCAAGAAAACCCACATGTCCATTTCGAGGAGTGCATAATTCATGTCAGGAAAACATCCACCTCCCTTTCAAGGAGTGCAAAAGTGATGTCAAGAAAACGTCCCTCTCCATTTCAAAGGGTGCATACTAGATTACAAGAAAACAGCCACCTCAAATGAGTGCATCTCTGATGCCAAGAAGACCCGCACCTCCATTGGAAGGTGCACACTAAATTAAAAGAAAACATCCGTCTCAAACCAGTGCCTCTCTGGTGCCAAGAAAACCCACATCTCCATTTCGAGGAGTGCATAATTCATGTCAGGAAAACATCCATCTCCATTTCAAGGAGTGCATAAATGATGTCACGAAAACGTCCCTCTCCATTTCAAGGAGTGATTACTAGATTACAAGAAAAAAATCCATCTCAAATCAGTGCATCTCCGATGCCAAGAAGTCCCGCATCTCCATTTCGAGGAGTGCATAATTCATGGTAGGTAAAAATCCATCTCCAGTTGAAGGAGTGTATATTTCGTGTCAAGAAAACAGCTATCTCCCTTTTAAGGTGTGCATAATAATTGATGTCAAGAAAACGCCCATCTCCATTTTAAGGAGTACATATTAACTAATGTCAAGAAAACGTCCTTCTCCATTTTCAAGGAGTGCATAGTAGATTACAAGAAAACATCCATCCGAAATGAGTCCATCTCTGATGCCAAGAAGACCTGCATCTCCATTTCGAGGAGTGCATAATTCATGTCAGGAAAACATCCATCTCCATTTCAAGGAGGACATAACTGATGTCAAGAAAACGTCCCTCTCCATTTCAAGGAGTACATATTAACTAATGTCAAGAAAACGTCCCTCTCTATTTCAAGGAGTGCATACTAGAATACAACAAAACATCCATCTGAAATGAGTAGATCTCTCATGCCAAGAAGACCCGCATCTCCATTTGGAGGAGTGCATAATTCATGTCAGGAAAACATCCATCTCTATTTCAAGGAGTGCATACTAGAATACAACAGAACATCCATCTGAAATGAGTAGATCTCTCATGCCAAGAACACCTGCATCTCCATTTGGAGGAGTGCATAATTCATGTCAGGAAAACATCCATCTCCATTTCAAGGAGTACATAAGTGATGTCAAGAAAACGTCCTCTCCATTTCAAGGAGTGAATACTAGATTACAAGAAAAGATCCATCTCAAATCAGTGCATCTGCGATGCCAAGAAGTCCCGCATCTCCATTTCGAGGAGTGCATAATTCATAGTAGGTAAAAATCCATTTGCAATTGAAGGCGTGTATAATTCGTGTCAAGAAAATAGCCATCTCCCTTTTAAGGAGTGCATAATAATTAATGTCAAGAAAACGTCCCTCTCCATTTTAAAGAGTACATGTTAACTAATGTCAAGAAAACGTCAATCTTCATTTCAAGGAGTGCATATTAGATTACAAGAAAACATCCATCTGAAATGAGTACATCTTTGATGCCAAGAAGACCCGCAGCTCCATTTCGAGGAGTGCATAATTCATGTCAGGAAAACATCCATCTCCATTTCAAGGAGGACTTAACTGATGTCAAGAAAACGTCCCACTCCATTTCGAGGAGTGCATAATTCATGGCAGCTAAAAATCCACCTCCAGGTAAAGGAGTGTATAATTCGTATCAAGAAAATAGCCATCTCCCTTTTAAGGAGTGCATAATAATTGATGTCAAGAAAACGTCCATCTCCATTTTAAGGAGTAAATAACTGATGTCAAGAAAACGTCCCTCTCCATTTCAAGGAGTGAATACTAGATTACAAGAAAACAGCCACCTCAAATTAGTGCATCTCTGATGCCAAGGAGACACGCACGTCCATTGGAAGGTGCACACTAAATTACAAGAAAAAATCCGTCTCAAATCAGTGCCTCTCTGATTCCAAGAAAACACACATCTCCATTTCAAGGACTGCATAAGTGATGTCAAGAAAACGTCCCTCTCCATTTTAAGGAGTACATATTAACTAATGTCAAGAAAACGTCCCTCTCCATTTCAAGGAGTGCATACTAGATTACAAGAAAACATCCATCTGAAATGAGTCCATCTCCGATGCCAAGAAGACCTGCATCTCCATTTCGAGGAGTGCATAATTCATGTCAGGAAAAATCCATTTCCATTTCAAGGAGGACATAACTGATGTCAAGAAAACGTCCCTCTCTATTTCAAGGAGTGCATACTAGGTTACAAGAAAACATCCATCTGAAATGAGTACATCTCTGATGTTAAGAAGACATGCATCTCCAACTGGAGGAGTGCATAATTCATGTCAGGAAAACATCCATCTCCATTTCAAGGAGTACATAACTGATGTCAAGAAAACGTCCCTCTCTATTTCAAGGAGTGAATACTAGATTACAAGAAAAAATCCATCTCAAATTAGTGCATCTCCGATGCCAAGAAGTCCCGCATCTCCATTTCGAGGAGTGCATAATTCATGGTAAATAAAAATCCATTTCCAGTTCAAGGCGTGTCAAGCAAATAGCCATCTCCCTTTTAAGGAGTGCATAATAATTTATGTCAAGACAACGTCCCTCTCCATTTCAAGGAGTGCATAGTAGATTACAAGAAAACATCCATCCGAAATGAGTCCATCTCTGATGCCAAGAAGACCTGCATCTCCAATGGCCTTGTTGCCGATTCTCGTTATAACGCGTGAACATGCGTGAACGTGCGCGATTTTGGACCGAGACAAGGCTTGATAGACTCGGCATGTGGGCTACTCGAGTCACACACGATGCCGCACTACCACTGCGTTGCGATCGGCTGCCAAAATGGCTCGAGCAAATCAGATAAGCAGGAGAAATTCCCAGAGACGGTCTTACCTAATGGTGAGATCGTTCAGTTTGAGCCCTTTTCTTCAAAAGTTTCAAGAAATTTGTGGATAAAAGCGATTCGAAGGCAGAACGCCGACTCGTCTCGGTGGCCTAGCGTGTGCAGCCGCCATTTCGTCGGGAACAAGCGGACAAATTCTGTCCCGGTACCTACATTGTTTGAACACAATCGTTATGGAACCAAAAATCAAGAAAGAAAGACTTTCATTTCCAAGCAAAAGTTCAGTTCGCACTGATAAACAGCCAAAGTGCTTGAATAAAAATTAGTGGCAAGCCACAAGTCACAGCGGGTCAACTTGACCTTTACACCGCCTACCTCTCGGTTGAAGCGACTGCCGATCTACTTCAAGGGGGAGTGATAAGCTGCGTTTTTGTGTAGCCACTTAAACGCACGCCCCTGTCTTTCAGATATTTTTTTCAGTTCAGGAACTTTCATTGATTTAATTTTATCGCGAACATCTTCGCCGGTCGAAACGCTCACGTTGCTCGCCATCGCATGCGTAGCCCACCTCAGGTGGACCGTTCGCGTCTCCGGCGCTGGAGAGCACCCGACTCTTCGTAACCGGCAACAGCGGTATTGGAGGAGTGCATAATTCACGACAGGAAAACATCCATCTCCATTTCAAGGAGGACTTAACTGATGTCAAGAAAACGTCGCACTCCATTTCAAGGAGTGAATACTAGATTGCCCAAAAAACATCCATCTCAAATCAGTGCATCTCTGATGCCAAGAAGACCCGCACCTGCATTGGAAGGTGCACACTAAATTACAAGAAAACATCCGTCTCAAATCAGTGCCTCTCTGATGCCATCTCCATTTCGAGGAGTGCATAATTCATAGCAGGTAAATATCCACCTCCAGTTGAAGGAGTGTATAATTCGCATCAAGAAAATAGCAATCTCCCTTTTAAGGGGTGCATAATAATTGATGTCAAGAAAACGTCCATCTCCGTTTTAAGGAGGGCAAAACTGATGTCAAGAAAACGTCCCTCTCCATTTTAAGGAGTACATAACTGATGTCAAGAAAACGTCCCTCTCCATTTCAAGGAGTGCATACTAGATTACAAGAAAACATCCACCTCAAATGAGTGCATCTCTGGTGCCAAGAAGACCCGCACCTGCATTGGAAGGTGCACACTAAATTACAAGAAAACATCCGTCTCAAATCAGTGCCTCTCTGATGCCAAGAAAACCCACATCTCCCTTTCGAGGAGTGCATAATTCATGTCAGGAAAACATCCATCTCCATTTCAAGGAGTGCATAAGTGATGTCAGAAAACGTCCCTTTCCATGCCAAGAAGTGATTACTAGATTACAAGAAAATATCCATCTCAAATCAGTGCATCTCCGATGCCAAGAAGTCCCGCATCTCCATTTCGAGGAGTGCATAATTCATGGCAGGTAAAAATCCATTTCTAGTTGAAGGAGTGTATAATTCGTATCAAGAAAATAGCCATCTCCCTTTTAAGGACTGCATAAGAATTGATGTCAAGAAAACGTCCATCTCCATTTTAAGGAGTACACAACTAATGTCAAGAAAACGTCCCCCTCCAGTTTAAGGAGTGCATATTAGATTACAAGAAAACATCCATCTGAAATGAGTACATCTCTGATGCCAAGAAGACCCGCATTTCCATTTCGAGGAGTGCATAAATTATCCATCTCCATTTCAAGGAGTTCATAACTGATGTCAAGAAAACGTCCCTCTCCATAATTATCAAGGACTGTATACTAGATTACAAGAAAACAGCCACCTCATATGAGTGCATTTCATGCCAAGAAGATCCGCACCTCCATTGGAAGAAGTGCATAATTGATATCAAGAAAACAGCCATCTCCATTTCAAGGACTGCATAATATTTGATGTCAAGAAAACGTCCATCTCTCTTTCGAGGAGTAGATAACTGTTGTCCAGAAAACAACCCCTTTCCATTTCACGCAGTTCATACTAGATTGCAATAAAACATCCATCTCAAATGAGCCATCTCTGATGGCAAGACGACCCGCATCTCCATTTCGAGCAGAGCATAATTCATGGCAGGAAAAAAATCTATCTCCAGTTAAAGAAGTGTATAATTCGTATCAAGAAAATAGCCATCTCCCTTTTAAGGAGTGCATAATAATTGATGTCAAGAAAATGTCCATCTCCATTTTAAGGAGTACATAACTGTTGTCAAGAAAACGCCCTTCCCCATTTCAAGGAGTGCATACTGGACTGCCAAAAAAAACATCCATCTCAAATCAGTGCATCTCTGATGCCAGGAAGACCCGCATCTCCAATGGAAAGAGTGCATAACTGATATCAAGAAAACAGCCATCTCCATTTCAAGAAGTATTCAATTAATGTCAAGTAAACGTCCTTCTCAATTTCTAAGAGTGCACACTAAATTGCAGGAAAACATCCATCTCAAATCAGTGCTTCTCTGATGGCAAGAAAACCAACATCTCCATTTCGAGGTGTGCATAATTCAGGGCAGGTAAATATCCATCTCCAGTTGAAGGAGTGTGTAACTGGTATCAAGAAAATAGCCAACTCCCTTTGAAGGAGTGAATAATAATTGAAGTCAAGAAAACGTCCATCTCCATTTTAAGGAGTACATAACTAATGTCAAGAAAATGTCCCTCTCCATTTCAAGGAGTGCATACTAGATTACAAGGAAACATCCATCTGCAATGAGTACATCTCTGATGCCAAGACGACCCGCATCTCCATTTCGAGGAGTGCATAATTCATGTCATGGAAACATCCTCCATCTCCATTTCAAGGACATGACTGATGTCAAGAAAACGTACATCTCCATTTCAAGGAGTACATAACTAATGTCAGGAAAACATCCATCTCCAGTTCAAGGAGCGCATATTAGATTGCAAGAAAACATCCACCTGAAATGAGTGCATCTCTGATGCCAAGCAGACCCGCACCTCCATTGGAAGGTGCACACTAAATTACAAGAAAATATCCGTCTCAAATCAGTGCCTCTTTGATGCCAAGAAAACCCACATCTCCTTTACGAGGAGTGCGTAATTCATGTCAGGAAAACATCCATCTCCAATTCAAGGAGCGCATATTAGATTGCAAGAAAACATCCACCTGAAATGAGTGCATCTCTGATGCCAAGCAGACCCGCACCTCCATTGGAAGGTGCACACTAAATTACAAGAAAATATCCGTCTCAAATCAGTGCCTCTTTGATGCCAAGAAAACCCACATCTCCTTTACGAGGAGTGCATAATTCATGTCAGGAAAACATCCATCTCCAATTCAAGGAGCGCATATTAGATTGCAAGAAAACATCCACCTGAAATGAGTGCATCTCTGATGCCAAGCAGACCCGCACCTCCATTGGAAGGTGCACACTAAATTACAAGAAAATATCCGTCTCAAATCAGTGCCTCTTTGATGCCAAGAAAACCCACATCTCCTTTACGAGGAGTGCGTAATTCATGTCAGGAAAACATCCATCTCCATTTCAAGGAGTGCATAAGTGATGTCAAGAAAACGTCCCTCTCCATTTACTACATTACAAGAAAACATCCATCTCAAATCAATGCATCTCCGATGCCAAGAAGTCCCGCATGAGTGCCTAACATCCGTCTCCATTTCAAGGAGATGATAACTGATTTCAGGAAAACATCCATCTCCATTTGAAGGAATGCATAGTTGATATTAAGAAAACGGACATCTCAATTTCAAGGAATGCATTATATTTGATTTCAGGAAAACATCCATCTACATCTCAAGGAGGACATAACTGATGTCAAGAAAACGTCCCTCTCCATTTCAAGGAGTGCATACTAGATTACAAGAAAACATCCATCTCAAATTAGTGCATCTCCGATGCCAAGAAGTCCCGCATCTCCATTTCGAGGAGTGCATAATTCATGGCAGGTAAAAATCCATCTCCAGTTGAAGGAGTGTATAATTTGTATCAAGAAAATAGCCATCTCCCTTTTAAGGAGTGCATAGTAATTGATGTCAAGAAAACGTCCATCTCCATTTCAAGGAGTGCATACTAGATTACAAGAAAAGAGCCACCCCAAATGAGTGCATCTCTGATGCCAAGAAGACCCGCACCTGCATTGGAAGGTGCACACTAAATTACAAGAAAACATCCGTCTCAAATCAGTGCCTCTCTGATGCCAAGAAAACCCACATGTCCAATTCGAGGAGTGCATAATTCATGTCAAGAAAACGTCCATCTCCATTTCAAGGAGTGCATAAGTGACGTCAAGAAAACGTCCCTTTCCATTTCAAGGAGTGATTACAAGAAAACATCCATCTCAAATCAGTGCATCTCCGATGCCAAGGTCCCGCATCTCCATTTCGAGGAGTGCATAATTCATGGCAGGTAAAAATCCATCTCCAGTTGAAGGAGTGTATAATTCGTGTCATGAAAATAGCCATCTCCCTTTTAAGGAGTGCATACTAACTGATGTCAAGAAAACGCCAATCTCCATTTTAAGGAGTGCATAATAATTAATGTCAAGAAAACGTCCCTCTCCATTTCAAGGAGTGTATACTAGATTACAAGAAAACATCCATCTGAAATGAGTACATCTCTGATGCCAAGAAGACCTGCTTCTCCATTTCGAGGAGTGCATAATTCATGTCAGGAAAACATCCATCTCCATTTCAAGGAGGACATAACTGATGTCAAGAAAACGTCCCTCTCCATTTCAAGGAGGACATAATAATGTCAAGAAAACGTCCCTCTGATGCCAAGAAGACCCGCATCACCAATTGGAGAAGTGCATAATGTATGTCAGGAAAACATCCATCTCATTTCAAGGAGTGCATACTAGATTACAAGAAAAGAGCCACCTCAAATGAGTGCATCTCTGATGCCAAGAAGACCCGCACCTGCATTGGAAGGTGCACACTAAATTACAAGAAAACATCCGTCTCAAATCAGTGCCTCTCTGATGCCAAGAAAACCCACATCTCCATTTCGAGGAGTGCATAATTCATGTCAGGAAAACATCCATCTCCATTTCAAGGAGTGCATAAGTGATGTCCCTCTCCATTTCAAGGAGTGATTACTAGATTGCAAGAAAACATCCACCTCAAATCAGTGTATCTCCGATGCCAAGAGGACCCGCATCTCCAATGCAAGGAGTGCATAACTGATATCAAGAAAACAGCTACACTGTATCTCCATTTCAAGGAGTACACAACTAATGTCAAGTAAACGTCCCTCTCAATTTCAGGGAGTGCATACTATATTAAAAGAAAACATCCGTCTCAAATCAGTGCCTCTCTGATGCCAAGAAAACCGACGACCCGCATCTCCATTTCGAGGAGTGCATAATTCATGTCAGGAAAACATCCATCTCCATTTCAAGGAGTGCATAACTGATGTCAAGAAAACGCCTCTCTCCATTTCAAGGGGTGATTACTAGATTACAAGAAAACGTCCATCTCAAATCAGTGCATCTCTGATGCCAAGAAGTCCCGCATCTCCATTTCGAGGAGTGCATAATTGATGGCAGGTAAAATCCATCTCCAGTTAAAGGAGTGTATAATTCGTGTCATGAAAATAGCCATCTCCCTCTTAAGGAGTGCATAATAATGTGAAGAAAAAGTCCATCTCCATTTTAAGGAGTGCATACTAACTGATGTCAAGAAAACATCCATCTCCATTTCAAGGAGTACATAACTGATGTCAAGAAAACGCCTCTCTCCATTTCAAGGAGTGCATACTAGATTACCAAAAAACATTCGTCTCAAATCAGTGCCTCTCTGATGCCAAGAAGCCCCGCATCTTCAATGGAAGGAGTGAAGGAAAACATTCATCTCCGTTTCAAAAAGTGCATAACTGATATCAAGAAAATAGCTACATGTATCTCAATTTCAAGGAGTACATAACTGGTGTCAAGAAACCGTCCATCTCCATTTCAAGGAGTTCATAATTAATGCCAAGAAAACGCCCGTCTCTATTTCAATGAGTGCATAATTCACATAAAAAATCGTCTGTCTCTGCTAGAAGGAGTACAGATATCAAGGAAACGTCAATCTCCACTTAAACAAGCACATCTGCCTCCAAGTCGTGGCGCCAGGTGTTTCTTGGTCGGCCTCGCTTCCTCTTCCCCTGTGGGTTCCAGGTGAGGGCTTGCCGTGTAGTGCTGGAAGCGGGTTTTCGGAGGGTGTGGCCAATCCATCTCCAGCGTCTTTGGAGGATTTCCTCTTCCACCGGTTGCTGTTTCGTTCGCTGCCAGAGTTCTTTGCTGGTGATGGTTTCCTGATTTTGATGCTGGTGCTTGGTTCGCTGATGCCCAGTTGTTTTTTTCAGCTGAAGGAAACTGACCTCGCCTTGCCGGTCCGGACCTCGACGTCAGCATCGGTCCCTCCCTGTGTGTCGACGATGTTGCCAAGGTAGGTGAAGTTCTCCACCTCTTCTAGTGCTTCACCTTCCAGCATGGCTGCTGCGTTGATCTTGAGGACCTTGGTCTTTCCCTTGTGGATGTTCAGGACCAGGAGGGCTGAGTTATCTGCAATCATGCTGGTCTTCTCTTGCATCTTTTGTTGGGTGTGTGAGAGAAGGGCCAGGTCATCTGCAAAGTCCAATCTGAAACATACTCAAATGATATTACACTTTTGTCACACATTAGTACATGTGTATATATGCTTAATAAAGGTATGCTTTAAGGAGAGTGCGGCTTAAATGGCACATTATTAAATGCAAATAAGTGAACTAGGCGCTACACACCAGTATCAAACATTAGCTACATTAGCTATAATCCCTATGAATAAAGCAAACAAAATTTATAATTTTCAAAAAATCCCATTAAACACAGTATGATTTTTACGTATTTTAATAACATTATGCACACCGAGTAAGACTAAGAGGCTGTACAGCAAGTAAATCAGACCGTCTTCATCAGCAGCAAGTGGCAAATTTGCCAATGTCGTATCTGAAACATCACTCACTCACCCTCGCCTTTTGCCCCTTCCGGGGCATAGGCCGCCGACAAGAGTTCTCCGGGCCTTCGGGTCCTGGGCTAGTCTCTCCAGCTGTCCCCAGCTGTGTGCCATGCTCATTGCATCTGCCTCCAGGTCGCGACGCCAGGTGTTTCTTGGTCGGCATCGTTTCCTCTTCCCCTGTGGGTTCCAGGTGAGGGCTTGCCGAGTGATGCTGGAATCAGGTTTTCGGAGGGTGTGGCCAATCTATCTCCAGCGTTTTTGGGGGATTTCCTCTTCCACTGGTTGCTGTTTTGTTCGCTGCCAGAGTTCTTTCTTGGTGGTGGTCTCAGGCCAGCGAATCCGAAGTGGCACGTGTTGATAAACTTCTTAATCTTCCTCGAATTTATTACAGTGGTTCTCCAAGTCTCGGCTCCATACAGCAAGACAGGCTTTACGATGTGTTGAAAATCCTGATTTTGATGCTGGTGCTCAGGTTTGCTAATGTCCAGATATTTTTCAGCTGAAGGAAAGCTGACCAGAGCCGGACTCTAACGTCAGCATCGGTCCCTCCCTGTGTGTCGACGATGCTGCCAAGGTAGGTGAAGTTCTCCACCTCTTCTAGCGCTTCACCTTCCAGCATGACTGCTGCGTTGATCTTGAGGACCTTGGTCTTTCCCTTGTGGATGTTCAGGACCAGGCGTACTGAGTTCTCTGCAACCATGCTGGTCTTCTCTTGCATCTGTTGTTGGGCGTGTGAGAGAAGGGCCAGGTCATCTGCAAAGTCACATCTGAAACATACTCAAATGATATTATACTTTTGTCACACATTAGTACATGTGTATATATGCTTAATCAAGGTATGCTTTAAGGAGACTGGGGCTTAAATGGCACATTATTGAGAATTTGCTGCATGCAACAACCAGATATTACTTGTTAAAAAAAGCACGCGTGCATCGAATGCAAATAAGTGTCGCATCTAAAACATTACTCACTCCCTCTCGCCTTTTGCCCCTTCTGGGGCATAGGCCGCCGACAGGAGTTATCCGGGCCTCCCGGTCCTGTGCCAGTCTCTCCAGGTGTCCCCAGCTATGTCCCATGCTCTTTGCATCTGCCTCCAGGTCGCGGCGCCAGGTGTTTCTTGGTCGGCCTCGTTTCCTCTTCCTCTGTGGGTTCCAGGTGAGGGCTTGCCGTGTAGTGCTGGATGCAGGTTTTCGGTGAGTGTGGCCAATCCATCTCCAGCGTCTTTGGAGGATTTCCTCTTCCACTGGTTGAGTTATCCAGTCCAGTCGGGCTGAGTTATCTCCTTTTTTTTGTTCGCTGCCAGATTTGTTTTTCTTGGTGGTGGTCTCAGCCCAGCGTATCCGAAGAATCCTTCTGAGGCACGTGTTGATAAAGTTCTGGATCTTCCTCGTGTTTGTTACAGTGATTCTCCAGGTCTAGGCTCCATACAGCAGGACAGGTTTTACGGTGGTGTTATAAAATCGTTTTTGATGCTGGTGTTCAGGTTCGCTGATGCCCAGATATTTTTCAGTTGAAGCAAAGCTTGCCAGTCCGGATTCTAACGTCAGCATCAGTCCCTCCCCGTGTGTCGACGATGCTGCCAAGGTGGATGAAGTTCTCCACCTCTTCTAGCGCTTGATCTTCCAGCGTGGCTGCTGCGTTGATCTTGAGGACCTTGGTCTTTCCCTTGTGGATGTTCAGGACCAGGCGGGCTGAGTTCTCTGCAACCATGCTGGTCTTCTCTTGCATCTGTTGTTGGGTGTGTGATAGAAGGGCAGGTCATCTGCAAAGTCCAATCTGAAACACACTCAAATGATGTTACACTTTTGTCACACAGTAATATATATTATGTTTTCAATAAAGGAATGCTCTAAGGAGACTGCAGTGTAAATGGCACACTATACAGAAATTGCTGCATCAAGCAACCAAATAATAATCGTTAATAGGTTTAAAAAGCATAAATGCATTAAATGCAAATAAGTGAACTAGGCGCTACACACAGTATCAAACATCAGCTATTTATAACCATTGGCACTGTAGTACAGACGTAAGTGAGAGGGTAACACAGATGTGCTTATACACATTAATGAATAAAGCAAAACAAAATTTATAATTTTCAAAAAATCCTGTTAAACACAAAATGATGTTTACGTTTGTTGGATGAATCATATATTACCGAGTAAGATGCTATACAGCAAGTAAATCAGACTGTGTCCATCAGCAGCAAGTGGCAAATTTGCCGTGTCGCATCTGAAACATCGCTCACTCTCGCCTGTTGCCCCTTCTGGCATCGGTCCCTCCCTGTTTGTCGTTGATGCTGCCAAGGTAGGTGAAGTTCTCCACCTCTTCTAGCGCGTCACCTTCCAGCATGGTTGCTGCGTTGATCTTGAGGACCTTGGTCTTTCCTTTGTGGATGTTCAGGACCAGGCGGGCTGAGTTATCTGCAATCATGCTGGTCTTCTCTTGCATCTGTTGTTGGGTGTGTGAGAGAATGGCTAGGTCATCTGCAAAGTCCCATCTGAAATACACCCAAATGATGATATATATACAGTGACACATGTTACACATACATACTATAATCAAACATTAGCTTGTGTGGGTGACACATCACCTGATGTACAGGGAGTACACTGAGGAGCTCTTCACTAGAAAGTTGTGGAACATCACCTACACTGAACAGAACCCGTCAGGATGAAGACCAGGTGGCATGAATCCAGTAGAGTCAGCCTATGAAAACAACCCTCAGATGATTCAGATAACTTTTGTTCAACTATTGACCCTAAAAGGCGTGACGGGGCCCGTGTGGAACAATTAACACTGGAACAACTTTGAAGAGACAAGTTAGAGATGCGACCCTAAGAAGGCGTGACAGGGCCTGTGTGAAACAAACATTGAAACAACCTTGAAGACACAAGTTAGTGATGGGACCCTAAGAAGTCGTGACATGGTCCGTGTGTAACAATTAACACCGGAACAAACTTGAAGAGACAAGTTAGTGATGGGACTCTGAGAAGGAGTAGCAGGGCCTGTGTGAAACAAACATTGGAACAACCTTGAAGAGATATCACTTTATTCGTCCCTCAAAGGGAAATTGCACTGAAGAGAAAAGAGAGGCATGTTAGTGATGGGACCCTAAGGCGTCGTGACAGGGCCCGTGTGAAACAAACATTGGAACAACCTTGAAGAGACAAGTTAGAGATGGGACCCTGAGAAGGAGTGGCACGGCCTGTGTGAAACAAACATTGGAACAACCTTGAAGAGACAAGTTAGAGATGGGACCCTGAGAAGGGGTGGCACGGCCAGTGTGAAACAAACATTGGAACAACCTTGAAGAGATATCACTTTATTCGTCCCTCGAAGGGAAATTGCACTGAAGAGAAAAGAGAGACAAGTTAGGACCCTGAGAAGGAGAGGCAGGGCTTGTGTGAAACAAACATTCGAACAACCTTAAAGATCTAAGCTCCCAACAAAAAGCTTTCCGAAGTGCGAAAAATTTTTACAGAGTCGATCGTGCAAGCACAGTCAACTCTGTCACAGTTGCAGAGTTCACACAGTGTCCAGATACAGCGACAAAACCGTGCCGAAAAACTGCCCCCACTTCCTGTCGGGCTCCGTCCACGCTACTGTGCACATGTCGTGATGATCCCCGTGCTACCCGGTTCATTATGTGACCACGCCGCGGATAGGTCAGTGTAGACTGAGCGATGTGTCGGACATCGCGCAAGCACAGAGAAACCACCTGGAACTAGGAACAGAACAGAAATGACCTCCCTCCCGTGAAAGAGTTGCAGAATGCAAAATTTAGGTGAATGAACCGATGTAGACAGAAACAGAGTAAGGGCAGAAATCGGTGACTTGTGTCAGAACCCGTCACTCCAAGCCTGTACGCCTGGGATAATCCGTTCCTCAGCGCAACAGCCCAAGCCATCTGATGAAGGTTCTCGTTCCCCATAGCCCTGTACCAGAACCATTCTTAACAAGGTGGAGTCAAACCAATGCTGCAGATGATTATAAGTGACTGCCTGTTTGGTTGAACATGTGTGCACTACCACATGTACTGCTACCATTTAAAAAAAATCAACATCAGGGTTTCTGGTTCAAGGTACAGAAGCCATTTTGGAAGGGTGTTTTTTTTTTCACTTTGACCCTCTTTCATCATCTTTCCTGTTTTTAATTACAGTGATTTCGTTTTTTAAACATGTACATACTTGTGTAGCAGCTTATAGAGAGGACTGCGACTACTACTGCTACTACTACTACTACTACTACTACTACTACCGACTCATGTGGTGCTTGATCTTGTAAAAAAAACCTTACAACTGAACAAAAAAATACACATTGAACCATGAAAAACAGTATTCAAATATTCAAGTATGCAGCAGAAACTGCTTATAAATGATGACAGATAAGCACAGAGTTACATGACATGGCATTTCGCAATCACAAATGATAATGATGAAACGCTCGCATGAAAGTGCTGGCTCAAGGAGATTCGAATACCAGGATAGACGACTTCCCTCGGCAAGCCCCGGGGTCAAAGCCCTGCAATTTACTCAGCCGTGTATAAATTGTTAAACACCGTACGCCTATGCTTCCCTCTTTGTAGTAGTGTCTGGCACTAAAGTTTGCCAGACCATGCCACACGTTGTCCTCACTATGCCACGGCACACGATTGGCTGAATTCTGGCGGCTCGCCCCTTTTAATTGACAGGAGTGAGATCGTCTACTACACAACAAACCAGCAAAGAGAGAGAGGCAGAGTTCATGCAGCCACTATCATTACAATGGATGTATCACTGACCAGTATGCCAAGTTTGAACCAAGCATAATTATAACACAGTCAGACAAGTAAAACTCTTGTCTGCCTCCGCAGGTGAAGGCATGCACACATAGTAAAAAAAATACTACATGATCTCTGAATTACATAATGGTATACACAAAAAGCATACACTCATGTGTGAGTAATTCTAATCAGAGAGTAGAATCAAAATCAGAGAAATGTGACAGTACTAAGAATGGATTCTAAGTAACACAAATCATTCACTTTTCTTCACTTTGTTTGCTTTCTTCTTTTCTTTCATTTTTTATAAACATCTTTTGTCTTGCATCTTTTCATCCTCTCTTCTTTTCTTTTTTTTCTTTTTCTTTTGTTTTCTTTCTCTATTTTCTCTTTCTTTTTTTTCCTTTTTTTCCTTATCTCGTCTTCCTCTATCTCTTTCATGTTTTTCTGTTTTCGTCTTTTTTTTCTCTCTCGTTCTATTCTGTTTTCGTTTTCTCTCTCTCCCTTCCCTTTTTTTTCCTTTTTGTTTTGTTTTGTTTCTCTTTTCTTTTTACGTTCTCGTCTGAATCACTGACTGTCTCAGAAAAAAAGTGAAAGTCCACTCAGCTTCATAGTGGCTATCTGTGGACTATGTAAATGAAAAGTGAATACATTGCCACCTGCACCCTCGAACAAGCAAAACTCTTGTGTGCCTCTGCAGGTGAAGGCATACACATAAGGCATCTGCAGACTTTAAAAATAATACTATATCATATGATCTCTGAATTACATAATGATACACAAAATAGCATACACCTATGTCAGTAATTTTAATCAGACAGTGGAATCAAAATCAGAGAAATGTGACAGAACTAAGAAGGGATTCAAAATAACACAAATCATTTGCAATTCTTCACTTTGTTTGTTTTCTGTTTTTCTTTCATTTTTAAAAAAAAAACATCTTTTGTCTTGCATCTGTTCATCCTCTTTTTTTTTCTTTCTTTTTTTTTTCTTCGTTTCCTATCTATTCTTCCTCTCTTTCTTTCATTTTTTTTCCTTCTGTTTTTCTCTGCTTTCTTTTTTCTCTCTTCCTATTCTGCTTTCTCCGTTCTCTCTCGTTTCTCTCCGTTTTTGTCTTGTCGTTCTTCTCTGAACGACTTGACTGTCTCATAAAAAAACAAACCTAAAAGTCCACGCAGCTTCATAGTGGCTATCTGTGGACTGTGTGGGGGGGGGGGGGGGAGGGGGGGGGAGGAGGGGGGCTCATAGAAATAAAACTGATTATCCTCCTTCGACCGAAAAGGAAAGGTATTATGTTATAGCTGTGAGCACTCGAACATTCTCGAACACAACTGAACTAGTAGCATCCCACAAGCATTTAGTGGGGGCTATATTTGAAATATCTACCGTCTACTCAGCTGCAAAATGGCTGTGGGCATAGAGGGAAATACGTGTGTGACACAAGAGTATTCTGCCAACTGCACGAGCTAATTTTAATCAGTAATTAAAGGGGGGGGGGGCGGCGAGGGGGGGAGGGGGGGGAGTTCAAACTGAGTCCTTTTCCACCACGTATGGGTGAGTGGGTGGATGTTTGGGGGTTTTATATAACGCCACGTATGGGTGCCATCAAAGACGGGGCAACGAGAAAAAGGCCAGCACTAATATTTGGCCCCAGCCGGGAATCGGTTCAGTAATGAAATTTTGACGTCCTGTATGAGCATCTGCTATATGAAAGCATCATCCACTCAGCGTCTGCATGGCTATCAGTGGACACTGACAAAAAAAAAAAAAGGTACGTGTTTGACACATGAGAATTTCACGACAGGGACAAATCGGATTTACTTGTGTGGTTTGGCCATTTCGCGAGCAGATTATGTTGAACTGTTTGGATAAAAATCAACTCCGTTACATTTTGCGTAACTTCAACGCAGTTTACTTTGGAACTTGCTTGTTCTCGAAAGACTCGTCCGCTTCACACACGCGCACAGGACAAGACAGCAGAAATCGAGGAAAGGAAAACAAGGTAAAGAAGGCGGAACTTGAAGAAGGAAAGACAGACAGAAGGCAGGAAAAAAAAAAAAAAAAACTTGCGCCGGGTGTGTTATAACGAAGTCTCGGCCTTTTGCAACTTTTCTGGGGCCTTGAACATCTCACTGATGTTCACTGGTCGGGAGACTAACCAAACCAAGCCGCCGAGTTGCTCCGGTGGTTTTTGAGTGGCGCCTTTCTTCTCAAGGTCCCCCACTACTTGTCATCCCGCCAAACACAACAGACAACTAACATTCGCAGCAAAATAAATAAATAAATAAACATAAATAAATAAACGAAAATAAATACATAAATAAATAGATAAATCAACGAAAATAAATAGATAAATAAATAAGTAATAAATGAAAATAAACGAAATACATATCTAAATAAACAAGAAACGACGGAAATGAATCAATAAATAAATAACCGAAAAGAAATATGTAAAGAAATGAAAATAAATAAACGAAAATAAATAAATAAATAAATAAATAAATAAAGCTGCGCACCAGGCGTGTAATACTATAATATATAGGCACGTGCACAGGTCTTCAACACATCAACATGACGTCAGTTTTATTTGGTCAGGAGACTACCATCCGAAGAAAACCCCGCACTGCTGCCGAGTTACTCCGCTGGTGTTTCAGTGGCGCCCTCCACGTCACCACCTACTGGTCATCCTGCCTACGTCATTTGTGTGTGTGAGACCATCAGCATGATAAGCTGATATATAAGGAAAAAATCCAAATAAATAAATAAATGAATAAATAAATAAATAAATAAAACAAAACACCTGGTGTGAACAGTGTGCACGTGCCTTTTTCAGTGGTTATTCCATATTTCGGCCCAGATTGTTCTTTTTCTTTTTTCTTTTTTTTACTGGAATAGATTGGTTTGTTGTTGTTGTTTTTGAGAAGTAAGCAAGCTCCAAATGCGCCTAGCCATCTGCACGGCAATTAAACTTTATCCAGGTCGCGGTTATACTTACCTGGGTCAAACCACACAATACCCGCAAAAAAAAAACAAACCACAACCGATTTCAAAGAAACGGCCAGTTCGTTTAAATTTCGAGGTAAAAAACGGGGGTGGGTGAGGGGTGGTGGTGGTGGGTGAGTCGCGTTCATTAACTGACATAGATGATGTCTCGCAAAGTTCCTGTAAACTAGGGAAAGGTGCACTTTATGGGGTAGCGGGGCGAGGGAGGGTAGGGGGAGGAGTGTTGGGGGTTGGTGGGGAGAGGGGGAGGACGGTAGGCGGGGTACAAGGTGGCAGGGGTAATCTTTAAAAAAAAAAAAAAAAAGCCTATAAAAACCTGTACTGTGTCGCTTGCTCGGGTCACAGTCAACAGTGCGTATATATCTAATGGTAATAATCAAAGAATTTTCAGAGACTCTGTGTGTGTGTGTGTGTGTGTGTGTGTGTGTTTGTGCGTGCGTGCGTGCGTGCGTGCGCGCGCGCGCGCGCGCGCGCGTGTGTGTGTGTGTGCGCGTGTGTGTGTGTGATTTGTTCAGTAAGCATACTTGTAAGATACATGTGTATCAAACCATGACTTCCCTGCCGCGACATAATACCTTGCAGCATTCACATGCATGTGCAGATATAAACACACTGCTAGCAGTGTGTGTCAACCATTTCTTCTCTGCCCTAACAAACTGCGTTGCAAATATAAACACACAGCTAGTGGTGTAGGAATATTAACACCACCATTTCTTCTCTGCCCCGACATAATACGTTGCAGCATTCACATGCATGTGCAGAATATAAACACACTGCTAGCAGTGTGTGTCAACCATTTCTTCTCTGCCCTAACAAAATGCGTTGCAATATAAACACACAGCTAGTGGTGTAGGAATATTAAACCCCATTTCTTTTGCAAAATATAAACACACAGACACTGCTAGCAGTGTGTGTCAACCATTTCTTCTCTGCCCTAACAAACTGCGTTGCAAATATAAACACACAGCTAGCGGTGTATAAATATTAACACCACCATTTCTTCTCTGCCCCGACGTAATGCGTTGCAGCATTCACATGCACATATAAACACAAAGCTAATGACACAAACATATACATATAATTATAAACCATTATTTTTTGTCCTGGCACAATGCGTTACAGCATTCATATGTACATGGTGTATAATCGCAGAGCTAGAGACATACACCGTAACCATTAATTTTATTCTCTGCTCCGACAAAATGCGTTGTAGGATTCACATGTACATATAGACACACAGCTAAAGATATACATTTCGTAACCATTATTTCTCTGTACATGTACATTATATACACAGCTACATCATAAAGATTAAACTATCCTCCCTGCACGCCATAATGCTTCGCAGCATTGACATGTACATACACACAACGCACACACACACAAATGTTAGATAAATTGACAGTGACATTCACAGGTGAAGAAAAGCATTATTTCGGTCCTCTTTGTAAAGCAGAGGTTAAGAAAAGCTCACACGCTCTATCGTACACATGTTCCATATACAAAGATACTTCTTTTGGTGACACCTGCCCATACATGTTTCTGTTCCTGTGACAAAACTAATCTGGACCCTTTGGTGTTGACATTCAGTTGACACCAGGACTCTTGAAGCTGACCATGCGAGGGACGTCTCCTGACCGATGTACGTGGTAAAGCGGGTCCACAGGTTGACAGCTGCAATGCGCTTCACTGAAGACAGGACCCGGTGTCACAGGATATTTCGGAACCGGACGAATGGGAACCATTCCGATTTATCCTGGCCCTGGTGGCAGGGTTTTTCGGAACCATTCCGGTTTAGCCTGACTCCAGTGACAGGATATTTGAAAACCACCAGCATATTTCGGAACCGTCTAGAACGTCATTAGCCCACATGAATTTTGTCTGCCAGGTGCGGGATAAATGGGAATAGTTCCGAAATATCCTAGAATTTTTGGGAACCGGTTCCGATTTATCCTGGTTCTGAAATATTCTACGACACCGGGCGGGCTTTCGGAAGTGGGCTTTCGTTGGGAAGAGCGGAGGAGGGGTGGGGGGAGGGGGTGGGGGGGGGTTGAGGGATAGGATCGACACAAAAGTTGTGTGGTGTTGTTTGGAAAGGGGTGGGGTTGAGGTAATCTGGCAAGTACAGGTACAGCAGTTTTAAGAACAAATACAGGTGTTACTGTTGTCCAACGTCTGAATTTGTGTACATTACTACGTGAATGCTTTCAAAAGAAAACGTCAAAATATCATTACGACTGGTAAAATTTGTCCAACATTCTTCTTCTTGTCTTGATTCGTATGGTAATCTCAACAGGTTGAGGGTTATTCCACGGTAAGGTGCTAAAGACTAAGCGTTTGCAGCACTGTAATACGCCACCATTTCTACAGAGGACTTCCCGCGTACAGAGCCAGAAGGAAGGAACCCCCTACAGTTGCCTAGAACTGATGACCCGAGAAGCAGAGGACCCCAGGAGACAGCCGCAAGTGAACAGTGGACCTGACAAGTTCACGCCTCTCCTGCACAAGGAGGTAGGATAGCAAATAAGACAACAAATTGCTCCCACATCTGATGGACAAACATAACGTATGGCCTGCGCCAAGGAAAATCTGAAGTGGTAAGGTCGCAAGTTGCGTGAACAAAGCCGCGGTCATTGCACCACAGAGCAGAGGCATGGAAAGAAGCAATGGCTAATGATCGACCCGACATGGCCCGTGTACATCAAACCGACACTGGGACAATCCCAGTGACGACACGGGGAGTTTACTGAGAGACGGTGGTGGTGGTGGTGGTGGTGGTGGTGTGTGTGTGTGGGGGGGGGGGGGGAGCGCGTATGGACTTTTCCTGGCGAAGAGACAGCATACTGAGCTGAACTGATGTCTTGGTGCACCAGAGTACAGTATCACTTAACACCCTCCACCCTCCAACAAAACATCTATAAGCAGCTGCATGTGGCTGTGATAAAGAGGTGAGAATGTGAGCACACAACCACTGTCTTACCGAGCAAAGCTAAAGAAATGTTCTTGAGTAGCTGTGACTAGCCCCTGGCCTCAGTTCCACTTGGACTACACATTAAACATCAAACATTAACATGTTGAATGAGTCTGGAAACCAAATTTTAAAAAAAAGAAAGCGATTCAACACCGAAATCAGATAAAGAAGTTAGAAATGAAGCCATATTTAACAAAGAAACTGAACTGAAACCAGATTCAACAAAAAAAATATGAACTGAAATCAGATTCAATAAAGAAATATGAACTGAAGATGGATTCAACGAAGAAATATGAACTGAAGATGGACTCAACAAAAAAAAAGAAACAAAAACTGAAACCTAATTAAACAGAGAAAATAGGAACTGGAAATAAGATAACAATGAAGAAGGCAGCGAACAAAGAAACAGGCCCTGAAACCAGATCTAAAAAGAAAACAGGCACTGACATCAACGATATATGGATTGTACTTTTGAACACATGGCGCACAACCCCAGCAGGTACACATCAGGACCCAAGGTGTCTGTTAAAGTGACAACTGGTGAAGACCTTTCTTTGTCGTCATTTTGTTGGCAGGGAAAACTAAAACTACTGAATGACCAAAGGAACTAAAACAACCGTCAGCGACAACAATCATGCCCTATACCAATCACAGATTTCATTAACCAAACAAAATAAAAACAAAACAAAATAAAAACAAAACAAAACACCACAACATAGAGTATACTCATCCTTCAGTCTGTGACGTTCACCCATCTTGTCGCCGTGGCCGAAGTTTGCTGTGCTTGTCTTCCGGTGGAGCAGGATCCTTCAGTTTCAGAAGACTATGGATTTGCGACCTGAGGTTGATCCCTAGGGGTTGATGATGGTACAGCCTCTAGTGTGGTTGTAGACGCCCACACGCGGGGTTGGGGGTGGGGGGGGGCACTTTATGTAGCAGCTTTTGTGTACTTGAAGTCGGTGTTCACTGTCATCAGGCAATTGCCATAAGATATGCATCCACACACAAGCATCTTCTCCCTGCATAGACGTAATGGTAAACATTAATAAATGGAATAAATGACAAACTGAGAGTAATTTTATAGCTGCACATGTAGTCATTGTTACAGAGCACCTTGGTTGGACAAGAGTTTCTCATTAAGGCGATAAACAAATTGGGTGGGGTGGGGGGGGGGGCGCTGAGGGGTTCGCTAACATCAGTCACAGACACCATCAAGTAAGGCGTCGGCTCCGTCACTACTCGAGTCCTGGGAGAGACTTGGCTGCAGTCAAAACAACCTGCAGTCAACCCTCGTCACCCTCTGAACTCGGACCCCCCCCCCCCCCTCTTCGAACTGATGTACATAGTTCGTACATTTTACACTTGCTACCCCTTCATGCCTCTTCCATCCAATTTCTAAGGCGAAAGATGAACAACAACAACAACAAGCAGAGTCGGTTTTCTACATCAAGACCGACACACAGACAAAGGGAGGCGGGGGAGGAGGGGGGGGGGGTGCAGAACAAGCCCAAGTTTACACAACTACAAACGGAGAAAGGATCTTGAAAGATATTGAAGTCACACTACAACATTCCTACCCTACATTGTACGGCACACAGCAACAACGACTGTCAAAATAATGAAGCTTCTTACCTGGCTACTGAACAGTCAGGACCGAAATCCTTTCGGCCAAGCGACAGGCCGCTAGGCCGGTGTCGTGAATACCAGACATTCGGGGCTGATTTTCGTCGCGGTTACATCCAAGACCAAGATCAACAATGCTCTCCATTATGTCTTGCTAAATACTAAACTAGGTTTTCTGTAGACTGCAGTGAACTGTTTTACATGTATACCGTGAGGTAATCCGCTGCAGCGGTAGTTTGGATTATAAAACTGACAAGTCCAGTTTGAACCATGAACTGCAAAATGGCTGCCCGCTTCTCGATACGCTTGTACTGGAGAGTTCACCGAGTCACGAGGCCAAACCCCGCCTGAACACGTTGACCTTGCACGTGCCGCGCGCTTGTGAGCTGTCCCAACACACGACGCGTCAACCCTGCTAACATTGCAACCGAAAAACCGGAATATTGGAACATTGAATTTGTTGAAATCAGTGTACACTACACGTGAGTCTTTTGGCTGCTGGATTTTTGTGAATTTTTTTTTTTGGTTTGAATTTTAAAGCATTTATATGGTGTCATACGGGGCGTTATGTTTAATAGGAATACATGGCGGTTTTTTTGGTTTTTTTTTTAAATTAGGGGAGCCGAGATAGCCGAATGGTAGAGCGTTTGACTTTCAAATGCTCGGATCGTGAGTTCGATCGGCTGGAGCGAAATATTTCTGCTGGCCTTTTTCTCGTTGCCTCGTCTTTGATATCAGCCATACGTGGAAAAGGACGTTAAACTCCCAAACACCCACCCACCCTTAAAACTTGCATCAGTGTTTCGTTGCCATGCAATTCTTTCATTACTAATCGTGATTTCCCTGATCGGAGAGTACCGCTTTCCCTTTCCAATTCCGGCTGGGATCAAATATTTGTGCTGGTCTTTTTCTCGTTGCCCCGTCTTTGATGTCACTCTTACGTGGTGGAAAAGGACGTGAAACTCCTAAACACCCACCCATCCGCTTTCCCTATAGCTCAGTGGGCGAGCATCGCAGTATAGACGGGAGACAAATGAGCCAAAGTGCATAGGCAGAACTTAGAGCAGCGGTTACCTCCCTTTGTAGAATGACAACCGGTTAATACAGGTTACCCCTAAGCTCGCCGATGACCATGCGGCCCGCCAGGATATGATAACAACGATATTCCTGTATAGTTGACAGCAGGCAATATTACCACTGGTTTGAAAGTCTAGACCATGAAGTGTGAGAGAACACAGAGAGGAGACACTACGAAGAGACTGAATGCAGCGACTGATTCAGTCTAAGTAGCAACCCAGTTCCCATGTCATATCAGAAAATAAATAAAATAATAAATAATACACAGTGCTTATAAAGCGCAGGCTGTCACAGGACTGGACTCACCGCGCTAACTCTCTCTCTCTCTCTCTCTCACACACACACACACACACACACACACACACACACACACACACACACACACACACACACACAGACACACACACACACACGCACGCACGCACGCACACATTTTCACATACATCTCACCACTGTAAACATACAGACTGAATATACCTGCAGAGCAGAAGAACTTCTATGTTAAAGGCCAAAGGCCTGACGGAAAAGGTAAGTCCGGCTTTAACTGAGTTGGATTTGAACTGAGACAGTGTGGGCAGATTGCTTAGTTCGGCTGGCAGCGAGTTCCAGAGGCTAAAAAACTGAAAGAATCAGGTTGTATTTGTTTTTTGTTGCTAGAGAGCACGTGATTCGGGATGGGGGGAGGAGGAGGGGGAGGGGGGGGGGGGGCGAACTGTAGACTGTGTATTTTGATATGACTCACACGCGTTCTCGAATGTGTCAAATCTAAACAACTCAAGCGATAACTGCAGGAGTTTGCCTCTCGATCGAACTGAGACAGTGTGGGCAGATTGCGTAGTTCGGCTGTCAGCGAGTTCCAGAGGCTAAAAAACTGAAAGAATCAGGATGTATTTGTTTTTGTTGTTTGTTGCTAGAGAGCACGTGATTCGGGGGGGGGGGGGGGGGAGGGGGAACTGTAGACTGTGTATTTTGATATGACTCACTGACACGCGTTCTCGAATGTGTCAAATCTCAACAAATCAAGCGGTAACTGCAGGAGTTTGCCTCTCGATCGAACTGAGACAGTGTGGGTAGTTTGGCTAACAGCGAGTTCCAGAGGCTAAAAAACTGAAAGACTCAGGGCGTATTTGTTTTTTGTTGCTAGAGAGCACGTGATTCGGGGGGGGGGGGGGGAGGGGGAGGGGGAACTGTAGACTGTGTATTTTGATATGACTCACACGCGTTCTCGAATGTGTCAAATCTCAACAAATCAAGCGATACTGCAGGAGTTTGCCTCTCGATCGCGCACCTGCGTCTCTTGACGACGTCTTTGATACTCGAATGGTTTACGGGGGTACGTCATTAGGCGCAGACAGGACGTATCAGTGCCCATGTAGCATGAAAGTGAAGGCTTTTATTATTCATTCAGACAAAAACACTGTACGACTGATTGATGCTGCGCTGTACAAGCCTATCGTTATGGCAAAAGTGACTGACGATGGTCCAAAAGCAAAAATGTAGTACTGTGCCAGCCTTAAGCCTGCTCTTAACTGGGCAATGCGAGGCGCCACAGTGCTGTCCACAGTAACTGTTGTGACACCGTTGTGATTGGGGAGGGGGGTGGGGGTTCCGCCGTTGTGGCGTCATCACAGCAACCTGGATTTCAAATAGCCACAACTGTGACTGTGGTTTCCACAACAGTTTCTGATTGGCTGTACTACGTCACTCGGCGCGCAAACCATGGCGGACAGTGCACCTTCAATCGGTTTGTCACCGAGCACAGCTGTGTTCAGTTTTGTAGTTAGTACGGTATGAGCTCAGCCTTATGCCCGAGGTATTATCGGGTCGCACAGAAGCACTGAAAGTGTACGTGTGTTCAGATTGAAAACCTTTCAACGCCTGTTGCTGCAATGTACTGGCCGTGAAAGCGTCAAGATTCGCAGAGTGTACATTAACTATGTGTTGCATTGAGACTCCCCACCCCCACACCCCACCCCGCCACCACCACCCTATCCCAACTCCACAACAAACAAACAAACAAACAAACAAACACCCGAGCAAAACAACCCAACCAAAAAAAAAACCCCCAAAAAAACAACCCTAAACGACCAAAGCACACACACACACGCACGCACGCACGCACGCACGCACGCACGCACGCATGTACGCACACACACTGTTGATTGAGATGCAGTTCTATTCACATTAAAAAAAAAAAAACCCACATCAGCAACAACACTTCTAAACACGCGTTTGTCCAGTAACTAATACATCAAGATATTCGGTGCTACAATCGTACTGCATATATTTATAAGGTGGGGAAGGCAAAGAAGAAGATTAAGACAAATCTAGTTATCCCAAGGATAGTGAATTCAGTGAAACAGGCTCTCGTCACAATGCAGATGACTATTAAAACAATTATACACACTTCAGTCACACATAATACGCATAATACACCATATAACTACCACCCCCCCCCCCAAAAAAAAAAAAAAAAAAAAAACACACAAAAAAACAACACAACAACAACAAAAATCCCCGCAATATCGAAGCCACACATGATTAAAAAATCACGTATTAATATCAAAACACATTACTAAAACCCATGCACTATTAAAAATCACATATTATTAAAAATCACGCATTATTAAAAAAATACAAAAACACATTGTTAGTAAACACATAGTATTAAACGCACACATCACAAAATAACTTGGATTCCATCGCCGGTGGCTGTACGAACGATAAGTTAGTCAAAGGAGCAGAACAGCTGAGAACGCGGATCTGCGATGATACAAGGGCGCACTCATCCATCCCCCCTCTCCCCCCCCCCCCCCCCGCCTCCCGTTTTGTAGGGTTAGTGGCACAACTTTTGAACCTTATCCCCCCCCCCACCCCCAACACACATACATACACACACACACACACACACACACACACACACACACACACACACACACACACACACACACACACCCACCTATAAAGTCGCGTGGACAAGAAAGAGGAAAACGAAAAAAAAAAGAAAAAAGTCTAGATTGTCTCCAGTTGCTCAGAACCTGGCGTCTACAGTGTCTACAGATGCCCCCTCGTCATTTGAATCTCCAGCAGTGTCGTTACCCATACTTGCTGGCTTGGTAGTCGCACCAATCCGCTCGCAGATTTGATCAACCGACAATAGTTTCTCCTTCAGCAGTTTGTCGAACAGAGCCCAAGCATCAGCTTGCGTGAGCACCTTCTTCTGTGTGACGGCCGGACCTTCGACTACACTTCTGCTCTGCAGCTGCGCCATCAGAGTTTCTCGCATGCGTTCGTCGCGTGCCTTGCGTCGCTTCTCCATGACCATGTTGAACGTGTAGAGGAACGGGTTCAGGGCCGAGTTGAGGGGCAGAACGAAGATCGCCATGACGACGTTCGCCTCGCCAGAGATGGGCACGCCGTTGGAGGCCAGCAGACCCAGCAGCCCGATAGGGAACCAGCACAGGAAGTCGGTCATGACGATCGCGAACAGTCGGCGGGCAATAGCCATGTCACGTGATCGCCTGACGGAGTCGTTGACGGATGTGCGGCTAGCGGTGATGGACCAGTAGATGAGGATCTGGCCGACAGCGATGAGCAGGAAGAGGACGAAGTTGAGGACGATCATGACGCCGAAAGAGTAGTCGTGACCAGGAAATTCCCTCCTCGTGATTGGCAAAGGGAGACAGATCCCGTTCTGGCCGTAGAACTGCCAGTGTGACGTGACAGGCAGCAAGGGGACGGCAGCTAGGGCAAGGCCCGCAACCCAGGCCACGGCACAGGCTACGTTGGCGGACCATTTTAGAAAGCGGAAGTCGCTGACAGGGAAGCGAATGACGAGAAAGCGATCCAGCGTGATGAGGCAGATGATGAAGGCCGAGACCTCACTGGACAACAGCGACACGAAGCCGGCCGCTTTACACGCCGCGCTGTTCTTCCAGTCGGTATCCTCCCACAGGTAGTTGCCACGGTACACGCGATCAGCCACGCCTATAACAGCCAGATACACGCCCATCAGAAAATCAGACAGGCTGAGATGCGTCACGAACACGTCATAACCCAGACGTTTGTCGATCTTGCTGATAAACAAGCGGTACACGAAGCTGGCGATGTTCCCCAGTATCGCCATGATGGCGAACGTGGACAGAAACACTCGGTACACCTCGGCTCTCAACAGGGAATCACAGGAGGAGACTTCGTCTGATGGTGCGTGACAACTGTTTTCGTTAAAACCGTCAGGCAGCGTGGCCGGGCAGCAAACCTTGTAGTTGTCTGCGTAGACAGTGCGCAGCTTGTCCAGACCTTGCAGCAGACCTCTAGAAAACACAGTCATGGGGCAGCCGCGCAGGTCTAGATCGCGCAGTTGTTTCATGGGCCGGAAACCTTCACTCGGCATGCGCTCCAGGCGTGTGTGAGACAAATTGAGATGTTGCACGTTGGGGAACGTGGTGTACACGATCACGTGCAGCTCCCGGGTCACGATTCCCGCCACGTGCAGGATTTTCAGGTCGGGGAAGGTGAGGTTGGTGAAAGCTAACTGGGGAAAGAATGACGTCATAGGGTTCCCAGAAAGATACAAAGCCTGAAGTCTGGTCAGACGAGCCAGTGTGGTGTCACTGATGTTGTTCAACATGTTATCACTAACATCCAGACTGAGCAGGTTGGGGAGGTTGAGATCGTCCAGTTGCCGCAGTCCGCATCGCGCCAGACTCAAGTGGACCAGCATGATGTTGTCCACAAGGCTGGCGGGCGTCATGCCAGAACCACTCGCGTCCAGGAAGCGCAGGCCAGGGTGCATGCTCGCGTTGAAAGGCATGCCGCAGAAGAAGGCCATGCCGTAGCACGTGCAGTTTTCCGGGCAGGTGACGTCACAATACAGTTCGTCGTCATGCTGAGGACATTGGAACATGCCGTCACACACGTGCGTCGGGTGGAGACAGACGCGAGACGTGCGGCAGCGATAGTAACCGGGACACGTGTACTTCTTACAGTCCGCCTCGTCCTCTTTACCCGGGCAGTCGTACACGTCATTACAGAGCACGTGCACTGGAAGGCAGTACCCGTTACTGGGGCACCGGAAGTGAGTGTCGTTGCACGGCTGTGTATCGTTGATGGGGTTGGCCGTGAAAATGCCACGTCCATCAAAATCAACGGCTGCGCGAGAATAGACCATGTCGACGTCGAACTCCTTTTGGATGTAGCATCGCTTTTCGTCGGCTTCGTTCACACAGTGCTTCACTCCGTCACATTTTTCGCTTTTCTTGATGCACTGAAAAAAAGAGGCAAGAGCCAAGTGCGGTATGCAACATTATGGGTTAGATTGTGCGATATAAATAAAACGCGCAAACGAACGCACACCCCCCCCCCCCTCCTCCCCCGACAGCGCGCGCGAGCTCTCTCTCTCTCTTTCACACACACACACACACACACACACACACACACACACACACACACACACACACACACACACACACACACACATACACACACACACACACACACACACACAGAGTGTTACCCTACCTGTTGATTGCCACACTTAAAATGGCTGACGGCGCTGCATAGTGGGAAGACACACAGCTCATCACTCGAGTCGACGCAGTCAGGCCGGAAGTCACACACTGACGAATACGGCACGTGCCCCACGCCGTGCTTGCACGCGAACGACGGCGGAAGTGGCGTCATCGGTGCCTCGCACTCAGCGGCCGAGTCCAGGCTCAACTTCCAGCACGCGCTGTCGACGTCACAGGCCAGGAAGTCTCGCGTGAGGTGACCAGCAGGGCACGAGACAAGACGGGCTGAGTCGGACACGTTCATGGTGGGTGGAAATAAGTATTCAGGGTCCGAAGCTGAAGCCACGTTCGTGATCAGGGAAGGCAGTGTAACAACGTCCTGTACTGGCGAGTCTGATTCAGTGTCCATCTCACACAGAACGCTAGCAGACAGCCGTGCCTGGCAGCCAACCACAGACAGCCGCGTCGCATTGGTCACGTGAAATGCTGCACAATATGGCGGCGGTTTGCCTGATCCCTTTATGGTCAGGTAGAAAGCGATCGTCTCGTCCGCCCACTGCCAGCTGTCTAGGTAACTGAAAAAAAGAGAAATGTCAAAGGTCCATAGGATTGCTATGGGACTCATAGGAGGCAGATTAAAGATTGAAACAGCTGCGTTCATCGCCTGAATGCAACTCCTTGACGTCTGCTTGTTGTGGCGCGGCGGGTGGGTGTTTGGGAGTTTAACGTCCTTTTCCACCACGTAAGGGTGATATCAAATACGGGATAACGAGAATAAGGCCAGTACAAATATTTGGCACAAGGCGGGATTTCAATTTACGGCCCCTAGCATTGAAAGTCCAACGCTCTACCTTTCGGCTAGCCCGGCTCCATTTGTGGGACGGCGAACGAGAACTGCCACGGTTCGCAAAACTCCCCGCACGGCCGCAGCTGAAATATTGCGTGCGTGCGTGCGTGCGTGCGTGCGTGTGTGTGTGTGTGTGTGTGTGTGTGTGTGTGTGTGTGTGTGTGTGTGTGTGTGTGTGTGTGTGTGTGTGTGTGTGTGGTGATGGTCAGAGACTGAGCTCGAAAGTTTTTTTTTTTTCCTGTCTCCTAACTAAGCCCAAGGTCAAGCTTACGAAAACAACTGACATGTCCGGCAGTGGAGGGCTGGCCAGCTGTAGCCCAACGAACACCCAGTCGAACTCCTGGCCTTGGAGAAAGCTCAGTACGGTCTGCCACTCGTCTTGTGTGTTGAGGCTGGCGAGGTCAGCTCCCCTTGTAATACAGATTTCTCTGGCCCAGTTCCACGGGATCCGTCTGTGGGTGCCACTAGCCCGGATGTAGCTGCAGGTCACAGAAGTGTATTCAAATGAGACAGGTTAGGGAGCAAGAGGACCGGTGTTAAAACGACTTTCGCTTATTGACTTTTGGAACGAGTAAACAGAGGGAAGACATGACTCTAGGTTGCACGCTGGATAAATATTGAGAAGGAAACGCGTCGCCTGACATTTTGGAAGGCCACATGGGGATCTGGTTTGGTTACAAAGCGGTATTAGCTTCCGGGTCATGTCCGGGTAATGTAGTTACAACTCGGCTAAATACGTATAGTAGAAAATCTTTGCCCCTTTTAAAATTTGTGTGCAGAGTAAAAAATGGCAATCTGGTGCTTTTTGTAGCATTTCTAGGGTGTCATCTGCAAAGTTATGTGTAAGAGGAATATATAGCGTTTTCCTCCAAATTTGCATCTCTGGTATGTAACCTCTATATAGTAGATGCTCGTATCGATGTCTAATCATATCATATCAGTGTGACTAGTACCAATACAGAGCTGAAATGAAGGAGCTTCTGCTACCTGTAGCAGCGTTTTCCAACGCCAAAGAGCTCCACACCACAGACAGAGCTGACGTCATCACACGTGATCTTGTCCTCGCCCCCAGCGCACTCCGTGTCCACGGTACAGGCAAAGTGGTCCCGGAAGTCAGGCCAAAACGGAACAGAACAATCCCACTTCCCGCCCGGCAGCTGCCGCGGAACCGCTGACCTATTGTGGAAGGAAAATAGCAGCCTGAAGCCCGACAAGTGGAAGCTGTAGTCAGTGACGAAACACACAGACAGATGGTGAGTAGTGTACACACGGGGATCTGGAGGCCAATGCCCGCATATACGCGGCAGGTTATTGTCTTCTGAACGGGAGTCACTGTCAGAGATGTAGATCGCGTCAAAAGAACAGTTAGGATGGACCTCGATATCCAGGCTGACGAAACTGATCATGATGACGTTCTGCCGGCTTGCGTTGAGGGTCACACAACTGTCTATCAGAGGAGGGTAGTTCGTCTGATACGTCCAACCTGGACTCTGGATGTAACCTAAAATTAGAACAATAAGATAAGATAAGATAAGATAAGATATCACTTTATTCGTCCCACGAAGGGAAATTGCACTGTCTGCTCAGACAAAACTGACGATAAAAATCATTACAATTACAAACATTGAGCTGAACCAGCGCGCGCGCGCGCGCACACACACACACACACACACACACACACACACACACACACACACACACACACACACACACACACACACACACACAACAAAAACAAGAACCCCCAATAAATCACGTTTACCACTGCCAGGACGTTATGACACACTGAACGTACCTGTCGACGATGAAGTGTAGTTCAGTTCCAGCTGAGGTCTGCCCGAGGAGGAAACTTCCCTGAAACTCATCTTGAACTGGGTGGCGACTTCAGATTTAGCGCTAATGGTTATAGTGACCGCATTACTGAAACTAAAGACCGACTTTGATTCAATACGACTGTCCGCAAATAGCACCCACAAAGTGTCTGTCTCATTGTTGTCTTGGACGTGCACATGAAAGTCCCATGGCGATTCCTTCGTGGGTAGAAGCTCGAGCAAGGTGAACCGTACGATACATTTCTCGCACACCGTCAGCGTAATGGTGCACTCAACTGTGTCCTGCGATCCGTTGTCAGGCTTTGTCTGTGTGTACTGTATAACACCTTCCTTGGCGTGAACGTCCATCGTACTCCCGTTGTTGCTGGAACACGTGCGAATGTCCTCTGTGGCGATGTTGACGTGGTTAAGGTGGTCAGCAGTCTCTGCATGTCTTCGCTTTCTGGTGGAACCCAGAGCAGATTCTGTTGCAATTCCGGAGGCTGAACTCAACGCACTAAGTCTTGCTGGGTGGTTTTTAGAATCACCACTAGTTTCCCCTTCAGAATTAGCATCGATTCCCTCTTCAGTTTCTCCATAAGAATAAGCATCCGTGCCTTCATCAGATTCAGCAATGGCTGCCGCTTTAACATCAGTTCCGCCCTCAGAATTAACATCTACGGAATCAGCTCTGGTTCTCCGTTTAGAATCAGGATTGACTCCCCCACGAGAATCAGCATCGGTTCTACCTTCAGAATCGATATCAGCATTGACTCCCCCTTCAGAATCAGTGTCGTTTTTTTCAGCAGTGGTTTCCCTTTCAGGGTAAGCAGCAGTTCCTCTTTCATCATCAGCAGCATCGGTTTCCCGATCAGCAGCATCGGTTTCCCTTTCAGAATCAGCACCGGTTTCCCCTTCAAGATCAACAACAGTTCCCCCTTCATCATCAGCAACAGTTTCCCCTTTATCATCAGCATCGGTTTCCCCTTCAGAATAAGCACCGGTTTTGTCTTCATGATCAACAACAGTTCCCCCTTCATCATTAGCATCAGTTTCCCCTTCAGAACCAGCACCGGTTTCCCCTTCAAAATCAACAACAGTTCCCCTTTCATCATCAGCATCGGTTTCCTCTTCAGAATTAGCACCAGTTCCCCCTTCATCAGCAGCATCGGTTTCCCTTTCAGAATCAGCACCGGTTTCCCCTTCAAGATCAGCAAAAGTTTCCCCTTCATCCTCAGCATCGGTTTCCATTTCAGAATCAGCACCGGTTTCCCCTTCAAGATCAGCAAAAGTTTCCCCTTCATCAGCAGCATCGGTTTCCCTTTCAGAATCAGCACCGGTTTCCCCTTCAAGATCAGCAAAAGTTTCCCCTTCATCCTCAGCATCGGTTTCCCCTTCACAATCAGCACCGGTTTCCCCAGCATAAGGTCTCCCTTCGGGGTCACCATTGACTCCCCCATCAGAATCAGCAACGGTTCCTATTTCAAACTCAGCCTGCGTTTCAACTTCCGTATCAGAATGGCCACCGTGTTCGTGGCGAGGATGCCGACCAGTGTTGCCGGTGAGACCTGTATCAGTTTTCAGATTCCCCGGATCGGGGGACGTGGACGTCGCAAAATTCCCAGAAGCGCCTGAGTCTTCGCCTTCACCGTGACCAACGGCTTCGTGCCTGTGTCCATCGTTTCGAGAGGTCTTTCTGTCCTTGTTGTCCCAGAAACTTGGTTCTGTCATCACAGATAAGCCTGAAGCCGACCGAGAAGGGCTGGTTACGTTCTCAGAGACGACTGGACCGACGCATCTTTGACTGAAGAAAACTACTATCAGAAACGTGACGACTATAGCAGATTGTAGTCCAGTCTGAACGGCATAACGCGTGGTCCTCATCATGCTGGTGTAGCGTATGTATTTATCTGTCAGAATGCTGTTATCAGTCCAACCCAGTTCCAATCTAATGTCCACTAATACAGCAAAGACGTACACTATGACAGAAGTTCATGTGATTTTATAGGCCCTTCTGAAAGTCTAGATGGTTGGAGCCTTTTGTCAGCAAGTGTAGAAAGCAGTGGATGCAGTTGTCACAAATGTAGAAGCCAGTAGATGAAGTTGTCAGTAAGTGTAGAAAGCAGTGGGTGCAGTTGTCATAAATGTAGAAACCAGTAGCTGAAGTTGTCAGTCAGTGTAGGAAACAGTAGGTGTAGTTGTCAGTAAGTGTAGAAACCAGTAGGGGGAAAAAACGGATGGGTGTAGTTGTCAGTAGTGTAAGAAAAGTAGGTGTAGAATCCAGAAACCAGTAGGTGTAGTTGCCAGTAAGTGTAGAAATCAGTAGGAGTAGTTGTCAGTACGTGTAGAAATCAGAAAGTGTTGTTGTCAGTAAGGGTAGAGTCTAGTAGGTGTAGTTGTCAGTAAGTGTAGAAATCAGTAGGTGTGGTTGTCAGTAAGTGTAGAAATCAGTAGGTGTAGTTGTCAGTAAGTGTAGAAATCAGAAAGTGTAGTTGTCAGTAAGTGTAGAAACCAGTAGGTGTAGTTGCCAGTAAGTGCAGGAATCAGTAGGTGTAGTTGTCAGTACGTGCAGACACCAGTAGGTGAAAGAAACGGATGGGTGTAGTTGTCGGTACGTGCAGAAATCGGTAGGTGTAGATGTTAGTAATTGTAGAAATCAGTAGTTGTTGTCAGTAAGTGTAGAAATCAGTAGGTGTATTTGTCAGTAAGTATATAGACCAGTAGGTGTAGCTGTCAGTAAGTGTAGAGACCAGTAGGTGTAGTTGTCAGTAAGTGTACAAACCAGTAGGTGTAGTTGTCAGTGAATGTAGAAACCAGTAGGTGTAGCTGTAACTAAGATTAGAAACCAGTAGATGTAGTTATCAGTAAGCGTAGAAACCAGTGGGTGAGTTCTCAGTAAGTGTAGAAGTTAGGCAGTTATGGCAGAACGCCACAAAAGCCAGTAAGTGTAGAAACTAGCAGATGTCAGTAGGTGTAGATATCGGTAGGTGTAGATGTCAGTAGATGTAGATGTCAGTAGGCGTAGTGTTCAGTATGTGTGGATGTCAGCATGTGTAGATGTCCGTAGGTGTAGATGTCAGTAGGTGTAGATGTCAGTGGGTGTAGATGTCAGTAGGTGTAGATGTCAGTAGGTGTAGTTATCAGTGTGTGTAGATGTCAGTAGGTGTAGTTATCAGTATGTGTAGATGTCAGTAGGTGTAGATGTCAGCCGCGTTGATGTCAGCAGGTGTAGTTATCAGCAATTGTAGATGTCAGCAAGTGTAGATGTCAGTAAATGTAGATGTCAGCAAGCGTAGTATCAGTGCGATATCGAAGCAGAAATCGTAGCAGGCCACAATGTCCAACTGAACGTGTGTCTGTCAGATCTCCGACTAAATCCTGCCGTTCGGCGCTGTGGACCTCACTGATACAAATATTCCCTGCCCGCTCCCAACCCCCCGTCCCTAGCGATCGAATGACATTTTCTCTGTATCGTAGTACCTTTTGGCAGGAAACACTCGGTATACTCTCACATGACGTGTGATACATAAAACATTTCAATCGGCAACACAGTTCGGTCAAGCCGGGGTGGCCGAATGGTAGAGCGTTGGACTACTAATGCTCGGGTCGTGAGGTCGTATCCCGGCTGGGGCCAAATATTTGTGCTGGCTTTTTCATCGTTGCTCCGTCTTTGATATCACCCGTATGTGGTGGAAAAGGGCGTTAAACCCCCAAACACCCACCCCCAAACACCGACCTGGTCGAGCATTACTCTGCACGGACAGCTCGCAGTGACTTCAGGGTGTAGGAAATGTTGATAACAAATGAATGAGAAGTTCCCAAAACTGGTTTTCAGGTAACTATAAAGACAACAGCAACCAAAAAACAAACAACAACAACAAACAATTTTTTTTTTTTTGGTATGGTCCCACACATGTTTGTTTCATAATGGATATGGGTGTATCATATGAAAATGTGTGCGTAAGAGAAAACGCCAAATTGTCGTCAAAAGAAAAAGAAAAAGAAATGAGCGAAGTATACGCCTTGGCGTCATTTGAGGAATGAGACCATTACATCAGTGTCCCCTTTCCCACTAAAATAACGTCATGGACTTTTTTTTTGTTTGTTTTTGCTGCCACAACTCTTTGCGGCTCCAGTGGTGTTCCTCCCTGGTAATGGGTGGAATCCACGGAGGGCTCGGAAGTTGGGGCAATTTTTATTATTATTATTATGCATGATGATGGAAATGAGGATGATGGTAAGATGATGCTATGGAGGTCTGTGTGGTTTGGGACTGCGGGACAGGTGCATTCCACGCTTCCTGTCATAAATATCCCGGCATTAACCAGGCCCGGGAACGACGGCACCTGCGGTGTAATCATCCACATCATAAGATGTGTCATACCAAGGGAAGCACTCCCAAAGTCGCACCCGTGAAGTGGGTGAAGCTCGGCTGTGTGGCAACAGCCTCCCCATTGGGCCCATAGCACACCAGCTCTGGGTAGGAGCCGACCTAGGTAGGAAAAATCCCGCTTGCCTCGGCTGGGACTCGAACCCGGGTCTCCCGGTCCATAGTCCGAAGTGCTAACCACCACTACACTACGGGGGCCGGTGACGTCATGGTATTACTTTCATTTGCCTGTACATGGCAGCAGCCTCATTTACCGACGGCAGTCGTGATTCATCGACAAATCGATTTCAAGTGTTCAGTGGAGCCACACTTGTCGTTCGGAATACGGTTTGTATACCATGTTCTACAAATTTCAAAGAATATTAATCATTAATTTTAGCGATTTTTAAAAAACACGTTTACGACACCTAGACTGCACGACCGCATGCGCAAGATCCTGTGCAGAAGTCGCTTGCTGCAGTATTTCCTATACCCTTAACGCCGATCATTGTCAGACAGATGGTGTGTCACGGAGATCTCACCGAGATTGTTGGCCATTGTTTGTCTCCCCCTCCCCCCCCCCCCCACACGCTATTTACATCCCCTCGGCTTACTCGAACTCATGATGCGGGTGGGTGTTTGGGGGTTTAACGTCCTTTTCCACCACATACGGGTGACATCAAAGACGGGGCAACGATGAAAAAGCACAGCCGGGATACGAACTCACGACCCGAGCATTAAAAGTCCAACGCTCTACCATTCGGCCACCCCGGCTCCCCCGAACTCATGATGCACACAGACAGACGTAACAGAGGTTTAGCTATGAAAGGAATAACTATCGGCTTTTGTTGTTTTTGCAACAACGGAGTCGTACAATTATGAACACAACAGCTCAATTTAGCAAAGTGACACCGTGCCATATCGCCCAAACTAGCCAACGACCATTTCAGTGGTACTCGTGTCAAGTGTTTCGTGATGCTCGCTGAAGTCTCATGAAACATTGATGCGCGTCAAAGAGCAGCATTAAAAACACGACACACTCACCTCAAGCTGGGGTCAGTAGCGCTTGGGGTGATGTATAGTGTTGATTTGGGGGGACCCATTTTAGCGACTGCTGGTTTGTAAAGCTTTGGATTCTTGTGAAAAAGCGTGATTTTCTTGATTCTTGTATTTGCAAGGCAAGGTGCATGCCAGGGGGGGGGGGGGGGGGGGCTGCAACGGATGCAAGCTGTCAGTGAAGCTGGTACTTTTGGCTACGTACCATAGATGTAAATTTGGAGGAAAACGCTATATATCCTATCACACATAAGGTTGCGTGTGGGACTCGAACCAGACCTCTTGCACTGGTGAAAAAAGTCTTAACAACAAGACCACCGACCGCCCCACAACAACAACAACAACAAGAACTACTACTACTACTACAACAGAGATATAACTTTTTCCGTTTGAATGCCGAGATCGTTTTACTGCTGAAATTTCGACCAGCACTCACAATTTAAGCCCCGTTCAACGAGTGGAGTTATAATGCGGCCATGTTCGGATCTCAGCATAAAACCTATCTCCGGGACATTCCGTGTCGCCCATATCGCGATGACCGAACATGACGTAATCCTGGGGCAGGTAACCGCTGTCCACTCCGCACTGGATCAGAGCCTTTAGCGTGGTCAGCGCCACCTGGTCTGGTATTCTGGCCGTGAAGTCCCCGATCACGCAGAAACCCAGTCCGTCCTCGTTATGACCTGTTTGTATTAGATATGTTTATTACACAACAGCTTGCATGCGTACAACAATAAAACATTTGAGCATTTAAAAAAAACTTCGCGCATACTTTGTCTCCCTGGGCAGACGGACTAGGTGTGTGTGTGTGTGTGTGTGTGTGTGTGTGTGTGTGTGTGTGTGTGTGTGTGTGTGTGTGTGCTTTCTTTGTTTGCATATTTGCTCAGTTTTGTTGTACTTAATTTGCTTGATTTTCATTGTTGTTGTTAAAGTAGTATTTAGCAAGGGCAGGTACGCAGAATGGCAAAGTCTGTGACTGTGTCAACATCACGACCGCTAGGAATAAAGCCGGTTTCATTGAAGCATTGAATTCATACTAAACAGTATGACAACGGTAAAAAAGACAAAAACAAAAAAACATATGTATGACCTTTGGTATGGGCGCCCACGTTAGTCCAGCCTCGTCCCTCGTAAGCTCTTCCGTCTTCACCGACCAGGAAGGAGTAGCCAATGTCGGACCAGCCATGGCTGAAGGTCACACAATTGTATTCAAATGAGGGAGGTCACAGAAATGTATCAAATGAATTAGGTCACAGAAGTGTTTTCAAATGAAGGAAGTCACAGAAGTGTATTCAAATGGGGGAGGCCACAGAAGTGTATTCAAATGAGGGAGGTCACAGAAGTGTATCAAATGGGGGAGGTCACAGAAGTGTATCAAATGGGCGAAGTCACAGAAGTGTATTCAAATGATGGAGGTCACAGGAATATATTCAAATGAGGGAGGTCACAGAAGTGTATCAAATGGGGGAGGTCACAGAAGTGTATTCAAGTGGACGAAGTCAAAGAAGTGTATTCAAATGAGGGAGGTCACAGACGTGTCGTATCAAATGAGGGAGGCCTCAGAAGTGTTTTCAAATGAGGGTCACAGAAGTATATTCAAATGAGGGAGGTCACAGAAGTGTATCAAATGAGGGAAGTCACAGAAGTGTATTCAATGAGAAAGTTCACGTAGGTGTAAAATGAGGAAGTTCACCGGTGTATTCAATTGAGGAAGGTCACAGAAGTGTATTCAAATGAGGGAAATCACAAATGAGGCATAATGGCCGCTGACAAACGAAGTGTCACTCTGGATTCAAAATTTTCGACAACTGTTTTTCTCAAAGTACGTTACAGATGGCGTGCGTCAGTCATCCACTCACACTGAAGTAGCTGATATTAGTGATAACTGTGCGCTCTGTTATTCATGCCCGGTACCCGCACAAATACACGGTGAAGACTAAGCTTCTGAAGGAACAAACTCGGGCTCCGCCAAGAGCAGTCCCTGAGGCATATGCGGATATGTGTGATACTTACCCTTGTGTGGTATACTGCTCTCGCCTCTATGTTTAATAAGGCAAGGAGCAGGACATTTGCGTTTGATGTTAACAGCACAGTAGTAAGACACCTAGAACAAAACATTTTAACAAACCGAGGACTTACTTACAAGCAATGTAAATTTCCACGAAATAATGAAAAACAACGGATAATTGTTGTTTTATTTATTCAGGAAAGTCATAAACTTATTTTCACTGTACGCAGTTCTAGGGAGGTCAGACAATGACACATCTACAGAGATATCTGGGCTTGGGATGTATCATGGCTGTGTGTATGTAACGTGTATGTGGCGTGTAGTTAATGTGTATGTAATGTGACATGTATTTAATATGTATGCATGTAACGCCACTCTGCTATTGTGAGGCGCCCAGAGTTCCAGCAGGAGGTTGGGCGCCAGACAATTCCTCATTATTATTATTATTATTATTATTATTATTATTATTATTTGTGTTAAAATTCATCCCGACAGTACTGAGAGTGACTCTCCCTACGTCTGACGCCTGATTATACTCGCGCGTCTTATTTCCGTTTACGCAGTGGCGTTGTAATGCGGCCATGTTCGGATCTCCCTGTAGAACGCCTCCCCTGGACACTCAGTGGCCCTCACATCCCTGTGCCCCAGCATGACGTAATCAGCAGCCAAGTAACCGCTGTCCACCGCGCATTGGATCAGAGCCTTGAGCGTCGTCAGCGCCACCTGGTCTGGTAGTCTGGCCGTGAAGTCTCCGATCACGCAGAAACCCAGCGAGTCTTCGTTATGTCCCAGCGTGTGACGACCCAGGTTAGTCCAGCCTCGTCCCTCATACGCCCGCCCGTCTTCGCCCACAAGAAAGGAGTAGCCAATGTCGGACCAGCCGTGGCTGAGGGTCACAGAGGTGTATTCAAATGAGGGAGGTCACAGAACAGCCAGAGGCGTATTCAATCACAGAATTGTATTCAAATGAGGGAGAAGCGTATTCAACCATCGAAGTGTATTCAAATGAGGGAGATGACAATAGTGTATTCAAATGAGGGAGGTCACAGAAGTGTATCAAATTGAGGGTGGTCACAGAATCGTATTCAAATGAGGGAGGTCACCGGCAGAAGTTTATTCAAATGAGGCAGGTCACTGAAATGTATTCAGGTGAGCGAGATCACAGAGGTGTACTCAAATGAGGTAAGTCACAGAAGTGCACGTATGCGAAGGAGGGAACACAGGTCACAGAAGTGCGGTTAGGGAGTAAGAACAAGCATCATTAAAATGAAATTCTCTCTTTGTCCTTGACATTTTACAGACCCTAAAAGTACATTTCGCGGGACCGGTTGAAAAAGGCATGTTTGGGGTGTCGACAAACGGTACGTTTGCTTAACGGCATATTTATTTCACCGTATCTTTGAGCACGTGCACAGCATGAATTAGACGGTGCATACTTTTTTTTAGCTACAACAGTGTATGGCAGACTTGACGCCATTATACCCTTGGTCATGTGCAGGGCATGAACGAGAGAGCGCACAGTTATCACTGATCTCAGGTTCTTTCAGTCTGTTGGGCTGGCAAGGACGTTTCCTCAATAGACTGGGAAAAGCAGGGTGGGCGGTGTCATACCGGATTTTCCTGGCTACCGGGCTGCTCATCGGGAGGGGGGGGGGGGAGAGAGGGGGGGGGGGTGTTCTCTCCGGGTTATTCGGCTTTCCTCCCCCAGAAAACAAATGGAAATAGAAAAATCAGGATTTTACTTTTCTTTTCATTGTCTCTGTGCTGTAACGTTGATGTTTTTTTGGTTCTTGTCTTTGTATTGTGACATTGGCTCTTTGTTTTGTACTATGTTCATGTGTCAAATTTGCTTTAAAAAAAAAAAAAAAACCCAGAAAGATGATAGGAAAAAAAATTAGGATAGGTATTGGGTGGCGCTGCACCGCGGCGAGGCCATTCCGGCGGCGGGGGGGGGGGGGGAGTTTGGGGGGGAAGCAGCCCGAATTTCCCAAATGGGACAGGGAAGAAGAAAGCGCTTCTTGGGCTTTACTTACGTATTAGTTATTTCTTTATTGCATGCTGTCAGTAGACATAGGTCTTTCTGTGGGAAGTTATTGTCTGTTTTGTTTTGAAAAAAAAATATTGGTTTTGGGTTTGTTTGTTTGGTTGGTTATTTGGTTGGTTGGTGGTTTAACATCTTTTTCCACTACGTAAGTATAAAATCAAAGACGGGGCAACGGAAAAAAACAACAACAAACAAACAAACAAACAAACAAACAAACAAACACAACAAAAATCAAACAAACAAACAACAACAACAACACAACAAAAACAAACCAACGCCAGCACAAATTAATGTTTGTCTCCCAACCTATTTGTGCTGGCCTTTTTCATCGTTGCCCCGTCTTTGATATCACCCGTATGTGGTGGAAAAGGACGTTAAACCCCCAAACACCTCCCCACCCACCCTTGACTCCCAACCGGGATTCGAACTCGCGAACCGAGCATTAACAGTCTAACCGCTGACCATCCCGGCTTGTTTTAGGATAGTTCGCCACATTGAAATTTCTAGAGGCCAAAACGTAAAAATCAAAATTGTTCTTCAACCTGAACATGTGGAAGTTCTGGTATGCTCGCACCATTGCAGCGCACAGTCCCGGGCTATGGCACCCGTCAGGGGGCGTGGCTCCGTGATGGATGTACACGTGGGTTGGCTGGGCCTTGAGAGGCACAAGGGCTGGGGAGGGGTCACGTGCTTCCCACTCGGCACGTGACACGATGGGTGGACAGCTGGAAGCCATTCCCGCCGGCGGGTACGCGTCTGACGATTTAAAAAAAAAAACAAAAAAAAAACCTTCTCCAGTCAAAATCACCACTGCTTGGTAAAGGAGAATAGATTTAGTACGTACCTAATTCGGTAGCCTGCTTATTAAACACCTTACTCTCAGTCAGCAGCTCACGTATTATTCAATTCAATGATTTTAGTGGAGAATTGGGAATAGACGACTCCACTCGGCAAACCCCGAAGACAAAGCCTCGCTCCTTTACTTTGCCGTATGTTGGCAAAACACAGTACACCCATAATAATAATAATAATGAGTATTGTATAGGCGCTTTACCCAATTTCGTGAATCGGCTCAAAGCGCCACGAACTGAACCCAAAACGCACGCTCACGTGAATCACACGCATTCTCTCTCACACACTGGACAAACACATTACAATCACGTGGTGCGAAGGGTCAGCTCAGCTATTTAAATTTCGGAATTTAGAATTGCTTGTATTTTTCAAATTTGGTGGGTTGAATATTTCCAAAGCAGAGGGGGAGAAAGCCGGAGTACCCGGAGAGAACCCCAGACGATCGGCCCGAATGAACGGTGCCACATACAAGAAGGAAAAATTCTTTGCCCCGAGTGGGACTCGAACCCTTGACCTCTCGCATTGGTGACAAGTCTCTTAACCACTAGACCACCGACCGCCCATGACGTCATTTTATGGGGAAACGGGTGATTTCGAGATGAAAAAAAAATCCACATAATGGTATTGACGTATTTGGTATTTTTCCTTAAATGACGTCAATGGACGTACAGCTTTCTTTCCACGTGTCGGTCACGTCACAGGGCTTCCCTCTTTGTAGGGCCTGGCAAGAAAGTTTGCCAGACCATGCCACATGTTGTGCTCTTGATGCCGATTGGCAGAATTCTGGGGCTCGCCCCCTTTGCTTGACAGGAGTGGAGTCGTCTATTATTAGTACGCGAAAGACGGAATCAAAGAATGCCTTCGGCTCTCTCATTTTCGTTTATCTCTGGATCTTCGATCCCTTTTACATGTATTAGCCTGAAGAAATCACTCTAGTTACTTCCTGCATGGAAACAAGGTGAAGGATACACCAAGTTGTAACAACAGCAACAATAATATTTATGTTCATAATACATATAAAATTAGTCATAATACAGTGGCGATAAAACGGTGTAATTACAGGCATCATTTTTAGGTCGCTCGGCTGAGATGTTTTCGTGGTGTCTTGAAATTGGGCTGCCTTAAAATTGTAAATTTGACTTTCTCTTTCTTGAATTCTTTTCTCTCTTGGTTTTGCTCAGTTTTGTGTTGTTTGTGTATTCATCTGTTTATTTATTTTGAATAAGAAAAAACGGCGACAGCGACATTACCGTCAAGGACTGATAGAAAATCTTCCGACATTAGAGGGAAGCAACCCACCGTGCGCCTGAGTAGCAGCGGTTTCGTCGCTTGAATCGGCAACACTGGCTGCTCCTGGTGTTGGAGCCAAACAGAAACACGCCACAAAGAGGTACAGACAAGTCTTCATAATGCAGGGATCTGTTGAGCAATAGATAAAGAGACTTGTTGATATTGAAGACTCCTTTGTTCTGTTTACTGAGCTACGCCATTTCCCGTAACAAATAAATAATCGAAAATAAATAAACTGGTAAATAAATCGAGACAGTGTAAGACAAGCCGGCTACTAGTAACTGGTGCGACGGTATGTGCCCGGGTATGATATGCTTGGCCATTCCTTGGTGCACATACGCTGCAGCGTATAGCGGTATTTTCTGAGATGCTCAAGGCGCCGCGGGGCCGGAGAACCGTCGGAAACGGTGAAAGCCGGCCTGATGCTGCTAAGCCGCCAACTCTGTACCCGGCCGGCATCGGGTTTCACTACGCTTACCCTCTGCCGATGACCCGAAACAACTGACTGAGCTAACCGAGACAGCTAATTCGGAACTAAGAAGGAAAAAAACAAACATACTCGGTGACAAGGAAAGTGGACAGTTCTCAACAAAGTTTAGTTTGTCGGTCAGTGTGGGTCAACGTGCTCACTGAGTCAGTGTCAGTTTCAGTCACGGCGGAGTGCGCAGAAGCGGTGAGTTCTCAGTGTCGCACTGACTCACCAGCACATTTTCAGCCTGTTTCAGAGATTATTACCTGCATGAGTTGTCCCCCGTGCATACATAGAACCGCGGCATACATGCATTTTTCGTGGCAACTTTGTGCTCTCCCGCCCGGAAAAATGCGTGCTTGTTGCGGCAAGGGAGACAACTCATGACCTCTACCCTGCTACACTGTGGTGCCGCGTGCGGCATATTGAGTTGATCATTCCTGATTTCCAAAGTGACGTCACTTTCAGCTGCTTGCAAATTTTGCTCTTCAGTCCGGCGGTAATTGGGGGGGGGGGGGGGTCATGACTACAATACCAACTGTGATCGCCTCTCGCTGACGACTGTTTTAGCTTTGAAGGTTAGTCAGTCTTGCCTGCTGTTGTTTTTACTTACCTTTTAATTTAATTTAATCCAACTTAATACCCTATCTTGTTTTACTTTTATTTTTTATTTTCATTATAGGTAATATATTTTACAGCCGCAAAACAAATTGCCCTTTTGGGACAATAAAGATTTATTGAATTGAATTGAATTGAATTGAATTGAATTGGATATTCGAAGTTCCGTGAATGTGTTATCAGCCCGTCGCTCATCTGTTACAAATTGTATGTACACTATCACTATACAAATTTTTTTCCAAGAATATCTTGCAAAACACACACTATGCAATCAGTCGCAGAATAGGTTCAACAACCTAAACCACAATACTGCAGAAATAACGGTAAACATTTGAAAACATGTCTACACCGTTCTCAGTGCGATGGTGTGGTTATGTTGAAACTTTCAGCAAGGCTCAAGGGTGGCTGACCACGCAAGTACTACCACAAAATGTACTGACTACAATAATAATAATAATAAGTATTGTATAGGCGCTTTACCCAATTTCATGCATCGGCTCAAAGCGCCGCGAGCTGATCCCAACACGCACGCTCACGTGAATCACACGCATTCTTTCACACACTGGACATAAACACATTACAATCACGTAGTGCGAAGGGTCAGCTCAGCTATTTAAATTTCGGAATTTAGAATTGCATTTATTTTTCAAACTTGGTGGGCTGAACATTTCCAAAGCAGAGGGGGAGGAAGCCCGAGTACCCGGAGAGAACCCCCGACGATCGGCCCGAATGAACGGTGCCACATACGAGAAGGAAAAATTCTTTGCCCCGAGTGGGACTCGAACCCTTGACCTCTCGCATTGGTGACAAGTCTCTTAACCACTAGACCACCGACCGCCCACAAAAAGAAAAGAAAAAGAAAAAAATGGGGGGGGGGGGGGGGGAGTGCGGGAGGGGGAGGGGGAAGGGGTGCGTAACCTCTGAAATATCACACCAGCTATGACAAGGTTGTTTTTGTGGGGAAGTTAACCGCTTGTCGCCTCAAAAATAGACGCCGCCTGGCAATGCGAGACCGGGACAGACAGAATCATAAAGTATCATTCCAAACCCCAAAAGATCTTCATAACATTAAAAATCTCACCGCCGTCGCTCCGAGCAGACAAAATCGGAACAGAAATGTCAAAACGTCAGAACGTCAAAAGCTTCACCACCACCACTGACGAAGCTCTCACTGTCAAAACTTTTGACTGCTGTATCATACGCAGTACTATTATGTAGGCCAGTGACCACAGGCAGAAATCACGTAATTATGACTGGATACAAGGACACTAGATATTGACAGCAAATGCTTATCTAATGTTTTCCATTTTGTGGCAGGTGCTCGCAGATCCGGGTTGAGTAAGTTTATCTACACAAATGTACAATGAAGCGGTAAAAGAGCTTAAGTGTGTAACAATTCCGTGGCTCTTATGCCTCTTTGCTGACTAAAACTGAGAGGGTAGATGTACTAGATATGCCATTGAAAATGGAATCAGGAGACTATGATAAGAATGTGCGTTGCAATAGCAGGAGTGGGACTATTCCAGCTACAGTACAGATAAGAAACGCGCGGGTTTTTTTTTTTTTTTTACCTTGCTTAAAACCAACAGTTGTTGTCTGTACACTGTCTTTGCTACTGATTGATCGTGCAGTGCAGGTATGGTGTAAGGGAAATAACGCCATGCAAGAAATTCTAAAGTCTGAACTGACTACTATCCCTTTGGCCAAAGACTTGACCCGGCCTCTCAGCCACAAACTATTATTAAGTCTTGACCACTGGGGCTGTACAATTTGCTTTATTCATCGACGAAACACGTCAAATCAGCTCCAAAAGCCAATATTATTCCAGGGCATTTCTGGCTCAAGCAAAAACGGTCCAGGTGTTTTTAGGATTGGTTGGCTGGTTTGTCGGTTGGTTGGTTTTTTGTTTGTTTGACGGTTTTTTTTTTTTTTTTTTTTTTTTTTTGGTTTTTTTTTTTTTTTTTTTTTGGGGGGGGGGGGGTGGTGGTCGTAGTTGTCTTTATTGTTGTTGTTTCACAGGGTAGTTATTTGCACGCAGGTTTCTTTCTGTGTGATAAAGTCTAGCTGCAGCAGCCCAGCCAAACCAGTTCTTCACAGCACGGGCAGAAAGAACCCTGGAGTTAATCATGCGTACACCAAAAAATGCACTGGGGTATTCCTAACCTGGAGAGTTAATGTGTCCTGCTACACCGTTAACTACTGTATATAGTTTCATACGTAAACCATGCACAAATAGCTAACACTCACCGTCAAAGCTATAACACACACACACACACACACACACACACACACACACACACACACCAAAAAGAAACAAAACAAACAAAGGTACCGTGTGAAAAGAGAAATTATGATAATTTATTCACCAATGCACAAGAAATATTTCAACATCTGCGCTCGCCAAACAAACGAAACGAACTAAACAAACAGCCAGTGATGCGGGCAGAATGCAAGAGAAACAAAAACACCAAAGTTATTACACACTCGTTCCCCTTTCAGTTACAGCACATCTACGTACAGAAATGAACAGTGTCTGTGTATTTGTTCGCCATAAAACCTATTTAGAGTTCTCACATCGCTATCAGAACAGGTGGCTGTACTCAAGGGGACGCAGGAAAGAATTTGGCGGGGGAAAAATCTCGGAAAATCGTCAGATTTAATGTTATTATCCATTTTTTCCACTGATTAGCACTTACTCAATCCCAAGGGGTGGTCCTCGGGAAGTAACCCCGATGCGAAGTCGCCGACCTGTACAATCGAGTTACTTCCCGTGGACCAGTCGCGCAATTTCTCGGCAAAGCCAGGTGCATCTGGTAGTCTACTAATGTAGTCACTAGCCCACGACAGAGACGTTAGCATTCAGGATGTTCTTACACCAATCATCATTTCATTTTTTTTTTATTTTAGTGAGTGTCTCCATTAAACAGAAAAGACTACACCACAACACAGCTATCTAAATCAATGATGAAGTTACAGTATTACTAAACTAAACACTGTTCAATTTAGGCACGATGAGAGGTTGGTATCATGTTCCTGCTTCCGTGGACTGACATACGCACGGTGTTGGAAGAATGTATTCAAGTTCAAACTTATCTCCATAAAATGATAAAAAGATATTTGAATTCGAATAAATCCAAGACAACGACTGTGCAACAGCCCTCCTCTTAAAAAGAAGTAGAACTAGAAAATATAGAGTTGAATGAGAGGTTGCTGTCTAACATTTGTACAGCTACATGCGACGCAGATTATGCCACATGGTGTTCAGGACGCTAACAGTCCGATCCACTGAGTCTCTAGGATCGATCTTCAGTGTATGGAAGTGGTCTCCCCTTTGGCATGTCTCCTAATAACAGTTTATATCAAGAGTCAGATATCTGACGTTCCAGGTATACTATTAATCAACAATACATTCCTGACAAAGCCAACAAGCCGAAAATTTGAGCACTAGAAAGAATAGTTTATGGAGGTTTTGTTTGTTTGTTTTTCTTCTTCTTTGAACTTACACTGTCTTATAGTAGTAGTAGTAGTAGTAGTAGTAGTAGTAGTAATAACACTGTCAATACGGTGTCAGAATGATATAATTACGAGAAATACCAAGGGGAAATACCCTTGCCAGACACGAAGGCCCAAATGGCTCAGTGGATGGATTCAAACGCCTGTGGGTTGGAATTGCCTTTATGTACATTGACTAGAACGCCAAATCTCCGATTCTCCAGAAAGAAAATAACAACAACCACTGACATTTAACGCGAAAACAAACGAACAGACAGTAACAGCAAAGATCGTACAGGTCATGTCGAAGTAACAAATCTACTGAAGCGATGATACACCAAAATAATATCTGCAAAAGGGGGAAAGGAGTTGAGGAGGGGGGGGGGGAGAGGTCGAGGGAGGGGGATTTTGTATAAAAATAAGCGTGAACACACACATGAAGTGAAAAATGTAAGACATCATACACAATGCACCACACGAGCCCACAAACCAGTGAAAAGAAGACTACGTGAAATAATCATATATAAGGGCATATTGAACACTAACCTAAGGTCGTCAGCTAACTTACTTCTACTGAAACATGATGGATGAGAGAGAGAGAGAGAGAGAGAGAGAGAGAGAGAGAGAGAGAGAGAGAGAGAGAGAGAGAGAGAGAGAGAGAGGTACAAAAAAACAAAAACAAAAAAAAAAAAACAGAAGAAAATAACACAATCATATTATACATAAGCCACTCGTCAAAAGTAAAGATGTACACACGCGGCATTTCAAGAACTTTGCACACACAAAACGCGCACACATAATATAAAACTCAAAATTAAACAACACCTTATCCCTGAAATCGGAAGAAAACGCACATTTTTTAATTATTATTGTTATAATTATTATTCATAAATATGCAGCTAATGAGCATCAAACAGTCCAGTACAGCGCCTCGTTATTGATAACCAATCCAAATCGGCGTAACATGCCTATAGTACAGAAACGGAATGCAGTTTGATGACAATAGCGGATATTACGCCAGAATGCTGCGTGATACATGAACTGATACAGACCACATGGGAAGGTTTGCTAAATGGGTATATCTGCACAATGCCACTTCCTTTTCATTTACCGTGCAATGAACGGTTGACGCAATCGATGTTACACCAGTCCGACTAACAGCAACACAAAATGAGTGGTGATGCAATAACATCCTTGATACAAGAGTCGCAGATGGAAATGTTCTGCTCACAGAAATAACAAGTAAATGCAGTTCTGACGTCCGAAACACAGACAGGTGAGCTGACCCTTAAGCGTACAGCTACACGACTGCCAGTCAGCATGTTGCCGTACTCGGCTGGTTGCTGGCAGGCAGGGGTTTTCCCGCACACGCAACCTGCGGCGTTGCAAGCTTTGGGCAGTGATTGGTCAATTGGCTGTACGGAGCTGCCTGTGGCTAGCTGGCTGCCAGGAAAAATAGAACGGCTTTCTATACACCGGTCCACTTTCGGCTAAGCCGTCACTCACAGCGGGCGCGCGTGACCCATCTTAGCCAATGAGGTGGCTGCGGAAGCACGTGCGTTTGTTTACCCGCATGAGGTCCGGCAAAAGCCGCCATTTACGAATAGGAAACATCGTGGAAAGCCTGTGCGATCTGACGGAAAATCGCTTAAACAATCGATTTAAACAATGCCAAGCAAACACTGCTGCTACGGCGAGTGTAAGTCCGATTCAAGATACCCCGAGAGATTTCCTGGAGTCAAGTTTTTCCTCATCCCTAAGCCTCTGAATCGACTTGAAGAGACGAAAGAGTGGATCAAAGCATGCGGGCGCCCACACGATCAACTCAATCCCGAGAGGATTACCAAACACCACTATGTGTGTTCCAAGGTATTTAATGTTTATTTCCTGTCGTATATATGACTTTTCTCGCATACAAATTGTATCTGGTTCGTGCATATCGTACAGGGCGAGATTCGCAACACGGCGATCAGTGTAGCACAGTCAATGTAAACATCCCGTGCCAGCCACACTGTCGGTGTCAGCACACATGTTGGACTATCGTGACTTCTGCTAGCAGTTGTTAGCACGAGATAAGTCTTGGTAAAACATTGGTAACTGTAAATTGGTAGTAAAAATTTAGGTGTTCACTATTTGAAGGAGGGTGCAGTAGAAGAGTATTGCAGACAGTAGACAAGCATCAGTTCATAAAATAGATCGGTCGGGCAGTTGAAGGATATGCGGTGCACATACCCTTGAGCAAAATTGATGTAGCCTCTCCTCCTCGATCTTTGCGTTAAACTCGTACTAAGCCAACTCATTGTCATCTCTGGAAGCACAGCTAACGCGGTCGTCGCCATTTTGACTGTGCGCGTGTGCCAGAGCTTGCCGGACTCTGCCAAAGGGGCGGGGCTTAGCCGAAAGTGGACCGGTGTATTGCCGCGCCGGCACCGGCAAGGGGGATATGCCAGCTGGCCGCCAGCGATTTAATTAGGGTTTCCAGCGTTTCCAGACCTGCAAGTGCCGATCCTGGCAACGTGTAGCAGCGGCCCTTAGCACCACGTGACTGTGTGATGTGCTGATGTCCGGTGCGGGAGAGAATGCACGTGACTGGGTTCCGTTCGCTGCGCTTTGAGTCAAACAATTTTTATCAAACGCAACCGCCTCTATAAATGACATTAGTAGTAGTAGTAGCAGTGGTAATTCAAATGTTTCGAAGACAGTGTTTCGTACATTCATCACTATCCATCTTACCCTGACCACAGAAAGGAAAAAGGAATATATCCACATAGTTAAGTTGCCCATGTAGTCTGTATCATTTAGCTCCTGAACGAAAAGACAAAGCATCTTGAGTAATAATTAGGCCCTTTTTTTATCAAAAGTGATATCGCACATATCGTGATATTATTTCTGCCATTGACTAACAACACGAGTGAGAACGTTCAACAACAACTGACAACTCTCAACAAGTTCAATTCTCTTGTAAACAACTATGAGAAGAAATGAGAAATTCTGCCGTAAAATGTCGCAGAAAAACGGGACAATTTTTTTTTACCGTTTAGCAAATATTTTAACGTATTACGTATTAACGTGTAATGTATGAATGTCTACCTACATCACTGAGTGTTTTCCTGCCCTCTTGTGAGTTAAAAAAAAACCCCAAAACAATAAAAACGCCCCAAAACATATTACAAACCCCAAGTCAACTCTATGTACATCAGGTGCGAATGTTTTCTTCTGCAGTGTAAATAGTGTCTTTTCTTGCTTACAGCATGAAGATCACCGGTTGTAGGCGAAAGCTTCCGTCGAGAGAGAGAGAGAGAGAGAGAGAGAGAGTGTGTGTGTGTGTGTGTGTGTGTGTGTGTGTGTGTGTGTGTGTGTGCGCGCGCGCCTGCGTGCTCGCTTGGTCAACTCTAAGGGTCAGACCAAATTTGTTGACCAGCATTTTTACCACTGTGCACTTCTCAAGTCCACCATAGTTTAAAAACACACAGTTTTTGGTGTAGTTGCTGTTGTTGTTTGTTTGTTTTTAAATCTATGTCTGTCTGTATCTTTGTTGTTTACATTCCATTCGTGTTCATATGTGCCATATTCAATCCTTTGATGTAGGCACTCAGCCACACCAACAAACCTTCAATGTAATAGTTAAAAAACACAGTTTTGGGTGTAGTTTCTGTTGTTGTTGTTGTTTTTGTTTGTTTGTTTATAAATCAACGTATGTCTGTATCTTTGTTGTTTACATTCCATTCGTGTTCATATGTGCCATATTCAATCCTTTGATGTAGGCACTCAGCCACACCAACAAACCTTCAATGTAATAGTTAAAAAACACAGTTTTGGGTGTAGTTTCTGTTGTTGTTGTTGTTTTTGTTTGTTTGTTTATAAATCAACGTCTGTCTGTATCTTTGTTGTTTGCATTCCATTCGTGTTCATATGTGCCAATACTCAATCCTTTCATGTAGACGCTCAGTCACACCAACAAACCTTGAATGTGTCACTGAGTTAAGTCAACGCCAGTTTGGGAATGGACAGATAAAAAGTGCCGTGCTTTCTTGACAACCCTCTGATCTTTCTGCCGGTACAACCGGCAGCGAAATCATGCTCCTTTCTTGGTAACATCTCACTTAGCTAGCTCTCAAAACCTAAGCAAATGGAAAGATTCTCTGAAAACGCATGTGCTACGAGATCTGTGATCTACGACATTTGTAAAACGACGGCGGTTGACGCCAGCAGGAAGAAGAGCGATGACGTCACAGACAGAGGAGAACTTCCGTTGTCGTCATCTTCCACTGCTCCGGTTTTGCCGTCTGAAAAATACAGCACAACATGGTCGTAGGTACACACAGATTTTTTTATATATTTTTTTAGGAAGACCTAAAAGGCATTTGAGTTGAGTGAATGTGGTCGCATTGGCACAGATGTCATTCAAGAAGAATAAAGGCAAGCCAGAATGATTCATCAGGGCTCCATCATTCGCGTCAGTTCTGAACAGTTAAATACTTTCGAAATAAAACTCTTTCCGTACCACTGGTGCTTGTGACTGACTCTCTCTCTCTCTCTATCTCTCTCTCTCACACACACACACACACACACACACACACACACACACACACACACACACACACACACACACACACACACACACACCTACCTCATGACAACGTTTGCTCATGCTAACAGCATATACTAAAATATATTGCGCTGTGTGTGTGTGTGTGTGTGTGTGTGTGTGTGTGTGTGTGTGTGTGTGTGTGTGTGTGTGTGTGTTGAGTTCGAAATGTGTAATTAATTTGCTTCCACATGTTTCTGCTGTTTTCCGATTGTTTTTTTCTTTGGTCACATTTTCGTAGTTTAGCAACAGCAAGTTGGAATATGGTATTTATGCCTAAATATTTACTGTTGTAAAATACCGATTATTGTCATTGTCTTTGTCAATGTCATCGTCATTGTCTCAGTGATATAAACAAGCATATTTTACATCGTTAACTTCAAGACTGAGGCAGCATCATAATCACCACTGCAGATCACTAAATAACTGCGTGTAAAGCCACGAAAAATAGGTAAGATTTCACAGCAGGCGCCGCTGTAAACACAACATGCGATGAGCATAATTACACAAAGAACAAGCTCAGTCATGCTTTTTCTCTTCTTTTTTTCTTTTTTTTTTTTTTTGGTACACCCCAAAGGGATCAGAGGACTAGCGTGAAAGCAGTTAATCACACAAAACACTGATGCAAACTACTCTCCTTCAAGCGGCAGAGAACAACCACAACAACCAAAAACATTTCTGAGAGTGAGTCCATGCAGCTACTCCATCAAGCGCTGCTGTACACCATTCTCTTCAAAGTGACAAAACAACAACAACAACAACCGCGACATCGACGAACAGCCAAAAAATTTGGAAAAAAAAAGTCAGGGGGTTCCACTACTCTCTTCAAAGTGACGAAACAACAACAACAACAACAACCGCGACGACGACGAACAGCCAAACATTTGAAAAAAAAAACAACCCACACAAATGTCAGAGGGTTCAACTATCTTTTAGCAGTTCGATAAGCAACCAACAGCCTGCTGGCAAAATACTAGACATGCCTCGCAAACATAAACTTTCAGGAATCGCCCTTCAGTATCTCACTAACTGAAACTGTACTCTGTATGTGTTTATGTAGCCCACTCGACGCTTCTAAAAACTCAAAAGCTTCATGTTTAGACGCAAGTTGCATGCTAGCAGAGAGTATGTAGATAGGAAAGGAAAGTCCACATTTATAGCACATATATATCTATCTCCTTGTTTCTGACAGCAACAACAGCCTGGTTACCATTGGTTTTCTGCTGATCGTAACTCTGGTCTCCCTGTTTGTCGCCCGGTTCCGGCTGTCCCATGTCTACTTTGCCGTCGTCTGAAGGGACCTTTACGTCAATCTCTTCAACTTCTAGCGGGAATACATTTACACCCTCATTACCCACGAGCACACTTCTGTCAATGGCTGTCTGATTGTTTGCGGGTTTAAGGATGGGGGACACTTTCAATTAAAAAACAAAAATAGGAGGACCTCTTTTGGAAACTAGAATGGGAAACCTTTATGACTCACGTGTCACCTTGTCTGACCTTTACTAGAGGTCACTGAAAAGGGCATTTTTACCAGCTATCAATGCAGATAAGGCAGATGTTCTGCCAGAATTTTGATTTACCCTATTTCAACGCAGTCCTCTGTGGTCAAGGTCACCCAAATTGTACAAATCATACCAATTTCGTTTGTGCTAAGTTTGGGTTGCCCGGTGTTTGTGGCTTGCTCAGAAACAGAGAAGATGTGATTTTTTTTAATTTTTTTTTTTTGGGGGGGGGGGCACCTTGACCCTGTGACACTAACTTTTGTTACCAAAGTTATTAAAAGTGGTATGGGTTGGAAAGCCACTGTCACCAACTACCACTGTGCTAAGCGTGGTGTTTCTGCTATTTATACATCCTGGGAAAAAGCCAATTTTAAAGTTCGTCACATAAAGACAGACAGATAACAGACGACGGAAGGCTATACTCATTTTGTCGTTACACACGTGAGTCAAAAAGTATTCAGCTACGTTCAGACGCACGCTATTATACATGGGACTGATATCAGAGAGCATGTATAGCGATGTATACATCATACACAGTATACATCTCTGCTGATAGCAACAACACTCTGGTTACCATTTGTTTTCTGCTGATCGTTATTCTGGTCTCCCTGTTTGTCGCCCGGCTCTGGCTGTCCCATGTCTACTTTGCCGTCGTCTGAAGGGACCTTTACGTCAATCTCTTCAACTTCTACAGAGAAAATACATGTACATCTTCATTACCAACAAGCACAAGTCTGGCAATG